>BHFT01042864.1:0-25224 GCA_004320025.1 Laticauda laticaudata
CGTGTCAGGGGTGATATGAGGAAAAAACCTGATCGGAGTTACTGTGGAATGTGCAAGGGTGGCCCCGGCCGCCAAACAGAGGAAGCCCTCATCTGCATGATTTAAGGGAAGAAGCCCAGCGCACCGCAACCCTCCTGGAAACACTGCGTTGCTGTGCAACTCCCGCAGCTGGAAGCGGGTTGCAGGGAGTACCAATGACCATGGGTTCCAGTACTTCTCACCCACCATTCCAGCATCACCGCATGGAGAGAACCTGTGAGAAACCATTAGTTGGGACCAAAGCTTAGACGACCATGATGTCCAATGACATGATGTTACAACATGAAGATGCTTCCTTCAGCCTGTCTCATCACATCTGCCTCCATATGCTGAAGGTTTCCATCCTTGCCACCCTGAGTCATGTTGAGTGGCACCTTACACATGAACAGCCCGCAAAAAGTTTGGATATTGATAAAGTGTGAGCGTAGATACGTGATTGTGCATTGTGTGTTTATGTGTGAATGAAAAATGTAGATCATGGATCAATGAATTACACCTAATTTAAATTGAACAATAAAGGGAGCCATAGGTGGTGAATGGGGGCACGTCCCTCGGGAGAATAGAGCTGACCATACAGTCCTCCCACTGCTATGCTTGCACGGAGGACAAGGTTTAATCTGTATCGAAGCCTGCACAAGCTATTACCCATCTCACAGGAATCCGTAACCCATGCCCACAGGCAATTTTACCCAGCCCACAGCTATTACCCATCCCAAAGGTAGGTCCCATGCCCCATCCCATGCTTATCCGTTAGCCCACATCCCAACAAAGCATGCAAAAGGGCTTTTTAGAACCATTTCTAAGTTTCCTACCGGAAAGACTCTTACTTGACTAAAAGAACTGACACCAAGTGTGCTAAGCAAAAGATAAACTTATTAATAAGCAACAAACTGTTAAAAAGCAAAATGACCCATTTTAGTAAAGATGTCTCCAAGCAAAGATAAAGACAACATACCTGGAGCTAAACCCAGTCTCTGGGCACTCTTCTCAGTCACTCTGAGGCATGCCCATCATCTCGAAGGAGTGGGTGTAAGGGTTCCAGGGTGCTCCTGGAGGTGGACTGCTTCTGGAGTGCTGGTTTGAGTGGCTCCTATTGGCCCAAGGATACCATGGCCTGGCGCCTGTGCACAAGTAGGAGGAGCGGGAAGGAGAAAAACAGCAGGCCGATGGGCCCAACTCTTGTGCCCTTCCGAGGTGGAAACAAGCTCTTCAGCGAGAGAGCTGGTGGTGCAGTCCTGTTGCATGCTCTGAGAGAGCCCCATTCCCTCTATGACATGGTCCCCAGGCATGGCAAGCCTGTCAGTCCCAAACCAAGGATGACAGATGTTTCTGAGGGGGGGAGTGGGAAAGACAGCCAATTGGACCTGCGGAAGAAGGGGGGGGGGATGGGAGGTTAGGGGATGGAATTGGCGTCTTGGGCTGGCTGTGGCATTGGGGTGAGGAGGAAGAGGAGCTATAGTGGCGGCTTGTGTCTTCGTGTGCAGTTCATTCCGTACACTGATAGGATTGTGCCCATGTCTGAGCGATGGGTGCGGCTGTGTGAGTGTGGGATATCTGCTCACGTGGTGGACACCATCTGTAATGAGGCAGTCCAGGGTGGCAATCTGTCCGGCGGTAAAATCTGTTGCATCATTGTGTGATAGCGATTAATCGATAACCTGTGCCTGCGACTGGGGAAAGGGCGTGTCCTCGTGTGGTGGTCTGGAATACTTTACTTTGTAGCCCGATATGCTTTGTGTACGGTGGAGGACTGTGGAAAGCCTATGGAAGGAGCGTGTGCTTGCGCGGTCGTGGAGGTGGACGGGATCTCACGCCTCCAAGAAGCTGCACTTTGGCCATCCACACATAGGTCTCTTGACGACGGTATTGACCACGGCCTGGCCAGACTTCTTTGAGGCCGTGCAGCTTGCGCATGGTGACCGAGGTGTGCCATATGGGTCTACCATTTGCGCACCAGTATCCAGAGGAGGACCTCCGAAGTGTAATTTTAGCCCAGGGACCTCTCCGCCTTCTCTCTCCAAAGCTCGACCTGCTTCTCTGGGTGTCGGTCGATACGAGCCCTGTGTCACCTTTCCCCATTAGGTACTCGTTCTCCTCAGTCCATTCGAATCACCTCATCCTCGATGTTTTCCTCTTCGGGATGGTAGTAGTTGCCTGCCTCTCCCCTATCCCCGTATGCCACTTCCTCCCTCTGACGGGCCTTCTGGGGCCTCAATCAGAGGGGCGCTTGAACGGGTCTAGGGGTCTGGCTCACTCACACCACCACCAGGCAGCAGTGAGCAACAACAACGCACCAGCCAAAAGCAGCACCGAGACGAGCACCATCTAGGACCGCAGCACCAGGAGCACCAGCAGCACCAGGGGCACAGCTACCAGCCAAGACCTACCCAGCCAGCACCAGCAGGACCAGAAGCACACCAGCAGAGTAAGCACAGGGCAGCACCAGCAAAGCACAGCGTAACTACCCAAGCAGACCAGCCAGACCATGACGCACCCATGCATGAAGTAAGCCACCAAGCAGAAGCACCAGCACCAGGAGCCAGCACCAAGCAGCAGCTACTTAGCAGCCAGCAGAAAGCACCCGAGGGAGCTACCAGGAGTTAAATCCAGCGCCAGCAGAAGTATAGCAAACCCAGCAGGAAGCCCCCAGCATCCAGGAAGCAGCGCCAGCCAGACGTAAAGCACCAGCCACAATCACCCCCCAGCAACCCAGGAGGAGCAACGCAACCAGCAGAAGCCCCAGCACCAGCAGAATCAGCTAAAACCGAGCCAGCAGACCAGCCCCAGAGACAGCAGAGTCAGGGCCAGGTTGATTGGGATGGTGCCTGTCTCCTTCTTGCCAGGCTGGCAGAGTAGGCAAACGCGTCTCTCCTCTTCCTATCCCCCATGGCATATGGTTGGCTGGAGGATGTGTCTGGGCAGCAAGGTCCTTTCCTCTGAATGGTTGACCTGCTTGCGAGCTGCATCCTGTGTTATAAATCTGCGTGGGCTGACGCAAATGCATCCTCCCCACTATGCGCAGGTGAACGCTTTCATCCCGCCCTAAGTCATCCGGCTTTGGCCCGGTCCGTGATAGCATCCGCGTTCATCCGCTAGCATCCGCTCTTGCATCCGCTCCTTCCCCTGTGCGTCTGCTTCGCTGTGCTCCCCGGAAGCCCTGCAGATCTTCGCCATCCACTTCCATCCACATATAGGCTTTCCGTGGAGCATCGCTCTTACAAATCCCCTCGCTACATCCTTCTCCCCGTCCGTTCCCTTTCCGTTGTTGTCCTACTGTCTTTATGCAAATTTGGAGCACTTTTGAGACGCGAGATACCCAACAACGGAAATCGATGGAAAATTTTCTCATCTGCTGTGTCCTTTTTACATACTTTTTGCATCTGTCGGCCTATGTGACAGGCCCTTTACTACATTGAGATACTTTGGACGCCATAATTTAGTAGACTCTGATGAGTAAGAACTAGCCTGTGAGATCAGCTGATAATTCCTGTCAAAGCTGGAATTGCAGCCTAGATGGCACACTTGCACATCAAGTATACTCTTGTCAGCATGCACAGGAGGCAGACCTTAAGTGGCACAGAAATATTTTAAAATTATGTTTTAAAAATTACATATTACCCTTCAAAATTAAGCCTTCCCAGATACAGCTTATGCCTGTACTTATTAAGCAAATGGAAGACTACTTGAAGAAAAAAAGAAGCATAATGCTTACTGATATTATCTATTTCAGCACCCTTAGCTCTCTCATAAAACAGATTTCAGTTCGTGGCTTGTGAGCAAAAGTCATGGATGGAGGGATAAAGGATATAATAATAATGTATTTTCATTTTCTTTCATTTGGGGTGAGAGATGATTTGTCCCTGAAGAACTGACAGCTCATTGGGCAGGTCATGGGCTCATTCTTTATAAACACTGCTAGTCCTGGATTTTTTTTAATGGCCATTTCCTTAATAGATTGTGGGAATGGTGTAAATATTTGGCAAAATATTTGATGGCAGACTGATGAGCAAGACATTTAAGTGGAATGGGCACAGCAAATCGATACATATAAAAGCAAGTTCACAACTATTCAAATGCCAATTAGTTGGAATGATGTATCCAGCAGGGAAATCTTACTCTTAATCTTAGTTCAGTTTTAAGTCCTCTTCAGTATTTTTATTTGAGTTTGAAGCATTCATATTAGTGTTCCTGAGAGCAGAATATAATGCAAGCAAGGATTAGGAAAGAATAAATTTCCTTTATATCAATAAAGGAAATTTATTTATATGAATTATATTCATGTTATACAAACCTTCTACAATGCTGTTACAAATCTGGGATTGGAACAACTAGTAACCAACAATACTAGACTTAACAACTGCCTCGATCTCATCTTCTGCATATAGTTTGAATTTAATTTATGGAATACAAAACTAAAGAACTCTTTTCCACAGTGACCACAATATGATTGACTTTTGCCTCAACATACACCCACACAAAAATCATCACAATGACATAATCCCCAATTATAACTTCAAAAAAGGCAACTATGATCTTTGTGGACAACGATCTCTCATCCCTTGATTGCCAATCTCTAATTCATCTGGATGCAATACTGTTGAAAACCATTACAACATATTTTTTACTTGAAGTCAAAAGAGTCATCAAACTATATGTACCAATAACAACTTTTCCAAAAAAAAAAACAGGTGTTACCCATAACAATAAGGAAACTTCAATCCAAAAAGAGATCACTCTGGCAGGAAACAAAATCTGCTCACGTTTCCAACTTCAAAAGCCAATACAAAAATGTATGCCACCAGATATAAAGACTGAATGCACCAATTATCACATTAAACAAGAGGAAAACCTTCCATGCACCAATTCCACACGCGCTTTTTACAATTTTGTAAACAACCAAATAAAAGACTCAAGGTCCATCCCACCTCTGATAAGACCTAATGGTAAAGCCTGCAACGACACACATCATTAAAGCCAACCTCTTTAACACATTCTTTGGCTCAATATTTGTAAACAGCAATGCATCATGCCCAGTATTTCCTAGTCCGAACCACAGACAACTACAATGATCTAATACATATCGATTTTACAGAAGACAATGTTGAAAAGCACTACGCAATCTAAAACCATCTCTATTTATTGGACTGGACGGAATATGTGCCTACTTCTTTAAAAAGGCTATCCACTGCCATAGCAGAACCTCTCAGCATAATCTTTGAAAAATCTCTTCAGGACCAGCTCCTTGCCAAAATCTATGATCACAAGCTACGGTCATCCCCATCTTCAAAAAGGGAGACCCCAGCTTAGGTTGAAAATTACAGAACAATCTCCTTATGCTGCGTCACTGTAAAGTCATGGATTCAATTGTAACCAATCCATTATCCTGCACTTAGAGACAAACAACCTACTCTCTAATAAACATTTTGGTTCAGGAAAAAACTATCATGTAATCTGCAACTTTACACTGCAAAAACATATGGACTACAAAACTCGATCAGGGCAAAGCAATAGATGCAATCTACATTAGACTTCTGTAAAGCCTTTGATTCAGTGGTACACGACAAAGTACTCCTAAAACTATAAATCTTATGGTATCTCTGCATTCCTATCAAGCAGGCAATAAATGGTCAAAAATTGGGAGTGTCCTATCAAATTCTGTACCTGTCAATAGTAGTGTCCCCAAAGGCGAGTGTTCTAGGACCAACTCTCTTTCATAGTCTACATAAATGACCTCTGTTATATCATAATTGAGAGCAACTGCGTTCTCTTTGCTGATGATGTAAAGCTATTCAACACAACAGACAATATTACTACCCTTCAAAAAGACCTTGACTAATTGTCAGAATGGTCAAACAAATGGCAACTTCAAATCTCAACAAATAAATGCTCTGTCTTACATATTGGCAAAAAAAATCAGAAAATAAAATGCAGGATGAATAGTCAAGACCTTGTTGATGATCTAAACTCAAGGATCTTGGAATACTCATCTCTAATGATATCTAAGTGCTAGAGCCCACTATAACTACATAAGCAAAAAGGCATTAAGAGTTTGTTAACCTAATCTTACGTAGCTTGTTCTCTGTTATATTACACTAATAAACTAGAGCATAACAAAACAGTTCCCAAATATTCGAATGCAGCTCATCAGTCTGGAACCCACATTATGTATCTTATATTAACATAGTGAGAAAGTTCCCCCAGAAATATTTCACAAGAAGAGTTCTCCACTCCTCTACTCATGGCAGAATACCTTATGCCACCAGACTTGAAATTCTAGACCTAGAAAACCTTGAATTACGCCGCGTTTGGTCCGATTTAAATATAGTATATAAAGTCATACATTGCAATGTCCTACCTGTCAATGAATACTTCAGCCTCAACCATAACAATACAAGAGCAAACAATAGATACAAACTCAAGGTTAACTGCACCAAACTTAATTGCAGGAATTATAACTTCAGCAACAGAGTGGTCAACGTCTGAAATATTCTACTTGACTCTGTGGTTTCTTCCCCAAACCCCAAAAACTTTAACTTTAGACTATCTACTATTGACCTCACCCCCTTCCTAAGAGGCCTGTAGGGGGCATGCATAAGTGCACCAACGTGCCTATTGTCCCTGTCCTATTGTTTCTTTTATTTTTCTTATAGGTACCCATTTCATGTATTCATAACTTACGTATATACTTATACCTATTATCCTGTAAGCAACTGACAAATCAAAATAAATAAAAATAAGATAAAATAGATAGGAAAGCTTAGTATCAGCCTAGTGACAACCTATCAAGGTGAGAATTCAAGAGTTAGTTTTGTGAATGTGTGTATCTGGAAAGGAAAGCAGAAGGAAGTGGCTCAAGATTATCTTTTAAACAAAAACCAAATAGAGTGATAGACAAAGAAGAGGCACAGAATAAATCCTAAACTCTATCTGCACCCTATTTCCTCTTGGGGTACCATACACCAGATACTGTTGGAGAGCCAGTGTCATTTAATTTGGACCTTCAACACCCCTTCTCACCCCCTCATACTTTGTTCTATAATTCCCATCTCTAGAAGAGTTCAATGTCAGCTTCTGGGTAAAAGTATAGTAAGAGAATCTGTCAGGCTTTCTAGAAGGGCCAATACTTCAGTTCAACAGTTCATCTTCTTCAGCATCTCACACACAGTGATACACATTTTCCAATGCAGCTTTTATTTACAGTAAATACACTTGAAGTTTTTTCAGGAAGGAAGAAAAATATTCCATAAACTTCAATCTTGCAGTTTCGGTCTCCTGTCCATTGACCATCACTTTTATTTCCCAAAGGAATTATCAATTGAAGGGTTTTATTTCTTCTTGTTGCCTATCATGCTAACTAAGTACAAACTAATTGCTCTCTTCCTTCTGTTAAGTCTCACTTGAAGTAAATAAACTTTTTACATTCTCAAACTCTTGAGACTTGCATATGTTAACACAATCATGAATCACTTTCAACCTGCTTTTCAGAAATTGGAGAATGGAAACAGTAGTCGTATGTAAATGCTTGTCTTTAATACTCTGGAGTGGCTAGGGAAAAGCAGAGCAAGTTGGAGTCTCATTACATGGATCATGATACAGCATTCATCATATATTGTAAGGATGGAAATCTTCAGTACTTAATGCTAAAAGGTGATATGGGAACAGATCAAAATCCTAGACTAGAGATATGAAAAATCTGAAGCTCTAAGCAATTTCCTTCAGCATGATCAGCGATGAAGGATGTTAAAGTGGCCAATCAGCAATTTCCACTTGCCACAAGTTCCCATCCTGTGCCCTACAGAAACATAACAAATCTGGAAGATATTATTGCGTATATTAGGGAAAGGTGTAAAATATAATGATAGCTATTCCAATCCATTGCTCTCAAATACCAGTCTATCTCATAAAGTGATGAATTTTTCTTTGCAAGAAGCCTTGAACCAGAAGCTCTGTCAAGGATGCATTCTGCACTGGACAGGGGCTTTGACTGGATTATTTTTAATTTTCCTCCCAGCAAAGGGAAAGGCATACAGATGCAGGCCATAGCAATATGAATAACCACAGAATGGTAGAAAACAAAGTGTCCTCTCCCTCTTAGTTGTTGTCTATTCATACACATTTTGGCAGCTCAGACCTGATATCTGTTCTCAAGTCATGTTGGTCAACTACTTTGACTCCTAAGCCAGTAAAAACATTAGAATGGCAATTCAACACCTCCAGAGAACATTAAATTGGGAGAAGCTGCTTGGTTATGACTGATCTTTTAAAATCTGTTTTCTCTTAAAATCTCTTTATTCACTATCTTAACAAGGGAACAAAGATTTTCAGTCACTTGGATTTCCATCAAGAAATTTGACCAACCAATCCATTAATGTTCATAGAGCATTGAAGCAATCACAGTATGTTTCTTCTGAATTGCCTTGTGAGCATCAGTAAACTTCCTCAAATCACCAGAAAAAAAGTAAATTGTTTTGGATTGCCAGTGGAGAAATATAAAGATTAAGATATTCCTTTTTAAATAGTTTGATTAGTTTTTGCAAAAATAAACAGGATAGTTATTATTTCCTTCTCAATTGTTTTCCTGAGGTATGATAATATAAATTTTAATTGGAATAAATATTAAACTAGAGTATTTAAATTTTAAATAGTTACTAGGTTGCTTATTATTGGAAGATTCTCAGTGGCTCCTTTGGCCATAAACTAACTGAAGACAGTTTGATGGCCTTGTTTCACAGATGAAATTCAAAGCATGCCATCAGGATACAGTTCTTTTTTTTTTTGATTAAGTTTTATTGATTTTTAAAAACAATCAAAAAACAAACAAAACATAAAAACATCCATCTTCCATAAATGTACAAACAGTGTATCAGTTGGTTTGCAAATTTTTTGTGCTTCGATAGTCTGTTACAGTTACATTACATAATAACTCATATTATCAATCAAAAATTGAATATCCTAGTTGACTATAATTTTGTTCATTCATTACTTTGAGAGATAGCTAGACTTTACTTAGTTTATTTTATAACAATTCTTATAGTCCTCCCAAATCTATCCTAAAAATATTTATATATATAATAATACAGAAAAAGAAAAGAAATAATCTTTTATATTCATTATTTCTAAAATACTACATATTTTATTATTATATTTTGTTATCTGCCATGATAGAAAAGGTCCCAAATTTTGTAAAATTGTTTATCCTCTTGTTCTCTAATTTCAATGTCAATTCTACTCATTTCAGCACATTCCAGTATTTTCTTGATAGTTTCCTCCTGAGATGGTATTTTCTCATTTTTCCAATTTTTTAGCAATACAATCCTTAGCTGCTTGTTAATACATTCACAATCAAATATTTTAAATCTTTGCTGTATGTATCAGGTAGAATTCCCCCAAAAATATCTCTGGTTTTAAATCCATTGTGCTTTTCGTTATTTTCCAACCATGTGTGGATTTTAGTCCAATATTTTTTTGCATCCACACAAGTCCATCACAATATGGTAGTATGAGCCAGGTATCTGATGACATTCCAACATCTTTCGGATTTATTCTTGAACATCTATGCTATTCTTGTTGGGGGAAAATGCCCACCTGTAAAACATCTTTACAAATTTCTTTAAATGCTGTTAACGTTTGTCATTTTATAATTTTGGAGACCACAATTTTTGCCATTTCTCTATATCAATCCTACATCCAATATTCTTCCCCCAAGCAATCATAGTCTCTTTTAACTTTTTCTTCTCTTATAGTTTAATTTCTAAATAAATACCCATACAGTTTTTTAATCACCTTTTCATCAGTACCTGTCAAAATCTTATCTAAAAGCAGTCAGTTGATTAATAGAACCTTCTGTTTAAAATCTTTTTTCATACCTTGAATGTATTTGCACATAAGAAAACCAATTCATCTTTATACCTTGTTCCTCTAGTTTTTGCATAGATTTAAGTTCACCTTTTCATTAAATTTCCCCAATATCTAACTGTTTGTTCCTTTCTTATATGTTATATGGATAAGAAAATGCTTCAATAGTCGATAACCAGACTGGAATTTTCAAATAACATTGTCTTTTAATCTGTCTCCCAATTTAACCACAGAGACTGCCGTATATGATGTCTTCTAAAATAACCCTGTATTTTAGTTCCCTTATATCATAAAAAGGCATGCCACCACTGTAGGGTTCCCCGAAGAATGAGACTGGAGACCACGCATAACTTCAGCTCTTTTATTTCGTTCTGAAAATCCGTCTGAGCCAAGGAGCGCGTGGCAGCCCTTTTTATAGATAGGCTGGTCGCGCGGCTTTGTTGCCAATGACGGCTCCTTGATTCTCCGACCGCTGAGCTGGCCAATCATAGACTAGCTATTATTGGCCAATCAGCATTGAGTAGAGCACCAATCAGCTTTCAGTGTTTTGTTAACCAATAGGAATAGACTATTTGAAGTATGTTAATATGGAACAACCCCAACAACAAATCATGTCCTTCTAATGTCAACAATCTAGTATTTCTTTATGTTATCCATTCCTTAGCCCATGTCAAGTTTGTAGCTTGGTAGTACAACTCCCAATTAGGCAGACCAAATCCTCCTCTAATTCTAGCATCTTGTAAAAGTTTTAACTTTATTCTCGTTTTCTTACCTTGCCATATATATTTCAACACATTTTATTTAAATCTTCAAAATAGTCCTTTCCAAGTCTCATTGGTATTGTTTGAAACAAATATAAAATTCTGGGTAAAATATTCATTTTGATTGTTTGAAATTCTCCCTATTAGTGACAATTGTAGGTTCTCCCATTTCGGTCAAATCTAGTGCTATCTGTTGTTTAAGTTTAGTGTAGTTGTTCTCTTTTAGTGTACTACATCTTGCGTATCAAATATATCCCAAATACTTAACCTTATTTGTGGCTTGATTTTTCAATACATCTGCCAATTCTTCTTTTTGTCTTAGTAGCATATTCTTTGTCAAAATCTTTGTCCTATCTTTGTTTATTTCAAGCTGGTCACCTTGCGCATATGCCCTCTATCTTTTCCAATAGTTTTATGTGCTGTTTCTAGAGGCGTCTTCTAAAATAAAGACCAAGTCATCCACAAAAGCTTGCAATTTAAATTCTTCCTTTTTAATTTTCATTCCTTTTATACTCTTTTTGTCTCTAATGTTTCTATTTAACACTTCCAAAGTTAGTATAAATAGCAAAGGTGATAGTCTTGTCTTGTACCTTTTCTATATTGATGGAGTCTGTTAATTCTCCTTCTATCATTACCTTTGCCGTTTGGCATATAATATATGCTTGTGATTGGCTTGATATATGGCTTGTATTGCTTGAATAAATTTTCTGGCGAAGCCCATCTGTTCCAATAATAATAACATGAATCTCCAGTTTACATGATCAAATGCCTTTTGTGCATCTAAAAATATCAAAGCCATTTGTTTCTCAGGGTGTGCCTCATAATATTCCAAAGTATCCAAAATTACTCTCATATTATCTTGAATTTGTCTCTTTGGCAGAAATTCATTTTGGTCAGGGTGAATATAATTATTTAAATTTTTTTTGAGTCTCTCTGCCAATATTGACGTGAAAATTTTATAATCTGCACAAAAATATGGAACGCTTCACAAATTTGCGTGTCATCCTTGCACAGGGGCCATGCTAATCTTCTCTGTATCGTTCCAATTTTAGTATATGTGCTGCTGAAGCAAGCACAGGATGCAGTTCTTTTGAGGACTAAGTCCAGATTTTCTCAATTGCATGTGTTGTCACTGTGCTGCAAATCAAGATCTTAAACAAAAGAATAGTAGCGAAGGATAAGAATCAGAAGTCTATCACACTTCAAAAAGCAGTGGAATTAAGAGAGCTAATTCTCCCTTGCACTGAAAGCAAAATATAACACGGAAGAGTAATTACTAAAGTTTGTAGCTTATAAATTATCTGTTTCTTTCAAATATGCCATTGATTAAAGTCATTTTTAAAATAAATAGTTTAAGAAGTATTTATAGTACTTCTATAAGTATAACAAACACCGATTCTTATGAAGATGCATGTTCTTTAGTGCAACCATTTATCCTAATGTCAATGATGATGATGGATATCCAAATCAAGATGTTGTCAAAATAGACAAAATCTCAACAGAAACCTTTTGCAAACAGTTTGTTACTTGGAGTACATAAAAATGCCAAGACATGGTGATTACAAAATCAGATTAATTTCTTCCCAAGCCCTCTAGCTGATATAATAAAGACTGAGGGAAAAGACAATGAAGCAACTAGTTTGTAGTTACAGTGAATAGTGTTGCAAGAGTTCTCTGATCATCATGGTTTGAGAAACAAACATAGAAGCAGTATATATGACACAACTCTAATGTTCAATACTGTTTGCCATTTTAAAAACCTTTGGTAGAATCTGAAAAAAAATCACAAACTCCTGGATATCTACACCCTGCCTCCCCTATTGTTTACTGCTCATTCATCAGTGATTCTTAGATTTGTTTTTGGTGTCAAATGAACAAACCACTGAGTCCCTTTCCTTTTCTCTCCCTTCCATTTGTGCATCACAAATCCTCTTGGTGAAAATTGTTGACTTGTCTAGAATCTCTCCCTTCTGCTAATGTGGCATCCTTTTATCCATGAATACAGAAAAAGAATGGTGCTTAAGTGGCTTGTTTTTTATCGTCACATTCTCTTAAAGAGCTTTTCATCATAGCAATAAGCAGTGGGCTGGGGGAGCCATATGTTTACATTTTTTTATGTGCAATGAGGTTAAAGGGATTTTGTTATTCTGAGCCCTTGTGGTTACTTGGAGATGGGCATTAATGAACAATATCATTTAGACTCCTATTGATCAACAACTTCAATGATGTTGATTTTTGCATATTCCCAGATGTCAAGGTCAGCATAATTGAAGGTAATTGCAGATAAGATTCAATTGCTTGAGAAAGGCTGCAAATCAGAAAAAGTGGCAGAAGAGCCTATAAGTAGAAGAGGTTTTAACCTCTTTTTCACATTCATCCAGAATTCCTTAATCTTTGCATCTCTTCATTTGAAAATTTGCAGGTTTCATGCCTAGGCCTTCTTCTAGGATGCATGTAATTTTCATCAAAATTGCCAAAGAAAGGAGCAGGAAAGGAAAGAAAGGAAATACAGAGGGAGGGTGGAAAGATAAATCAACTTTTACCATAGGAGACTTATCAAAACCATTTTCCAAATCAAAATGTGATTCTCAGTATGTCTCAGTACTCCTACTTTGTGGAATACAGTCAGCAGTATGTTAGCTTGCAAGATAAACTCTTGTTTGGAGATCTTAATAGGGAGTGGATGGACTGAGAGGAAGAGAAAGGATTCAGGAAATTGAATAAGAAACTCAAAAAGAGAGATATGGGATTTTTAAAAGAATGAAAGGTAATGCATGACTTACTATGGACATTGCAAAATAAAGGGTGGTTTGCAGAAACAAAATGGTGTAAAGGATATGTAACTAAATTCCCCTTCTCCTTATCTCATTTTTTATTGCTTTGGGGTACCAGTTCTTATCTTTTTTTCTGCTTGTTGCATATCTCTTACCCTGACAAGGAATAGGATGATTTATAGTTTTATGTATCTATGTATACTGATTGTCCTTATTTAGAGACTGTCTTGTTTAACAACCATTTGCAGTTACAAGGGTGATGAAAAAGTAACTTTACAACCATTTTTTTTTACATTTAGTACCTTTGCAGGTCTGTAAAGCAAGGGAAAGCTGAAGTAAAATCATAAGTACAGCTGATTCACCTAGCAGCCACTTTGCTTAATGAGTGAATTGCAGGTCCCAATTGTGGCTGCTAAACTATATATAACTCTGATACAATCATATGAAATGTGGCATGAGGATTTGTCCCAACCTTTCCAGTAAATTTCATCAAGGTCTTCCAATTATTTAAAAAAAAACCCATCAAAAAAATTGTATGTGCTGAGTATAAAACAATGATATCTATGTTATTTCATAATAGAAATATTTTCCTATAAATATCTGGTTCTGTAAAGCAGTTAAAAGTCATTATCAATAGGAAATATAGATTCAGGTTTCACAGTAAGTATTGAAATTCTCCCAAACTGCTGAATCAGATTACAAATCAAATCTTGTGGTCTTAAACGTACCCACTTTGATGATTCTGAGCCTTCTACTAGGCCACAGATCTTTGGTATCCCTTCTTTTTGCCCATGTACTGTTTTTATTTCTCGAACATACCAGTTTTTGAATACCTCGTATGAGGATGTGGGAATGTTATACTTAGAGATGGCGCCTACTGCTGTTGCTATTTATAACATTCTTCTAAAGTTCAGCCAGGTTAGGCAAAGAACAGCTAACAGGTCATCCAATGTTTACTCTGGTCTTTTGAAGAACAGACCAGATATTTACTCCCATTCAACCCTGGTTTATTTCATGGCATAAATGAGCATAAATAACACTTGAAATCTTCCTTTTTAAAGTTGAGGGTTATTTGAAGGTAGAAATGGCTAATGTTGACTCATGAGAACACAAACAGGATGACAGGATGCAGTGTGTCAATCTTCCCATTGTAGCTGAACATGCAAAGCAGACCTTACATTTGTCTTTGGACAATTCCTAGAATTTTAGAATTAAGCTTAAAATAGGGGATTGTAGCTCAACTACATAGTCAGTATTTGTTCAACTAAGTTGGCCTCAGAAGAAGTAGGATTTCTTCAGTTTCTCTGGATAGACAAAACTATTTATGTTGGCTAAACTGAGGGATGTGGCTTTTCAGAAGTTGTTGATTCCCAGCCATCTCAGTCAGCCTGGACTTGTTAAGTTAACTGATAACTGTCATAGAAAAACATATGGTGTGCTAAAGATTTTATCCTACCTTAATCTGAAACAAAAATGTACCTACACAGCAATTAAAGGAACACTATCTCCATCTGGTGCCTTTCAAATGTGTGAGGACTAGAGTACTTTACCAGCTGGTAAGGCTATGAATTAGGAAAGTTGATCTTAAGTGATGATCCTGATCACCTGAAATGTCATTACAGCTGACTACTGAAGCTTTGCAAAGCATTACTTCCAGTCGAAGAGATAACAGGATTTCCGCTAAACAAGATCAAAATCTGAAATAACACCATAGAGACCAGACATAAAAGGTGATTAATCTAAAGGTCAAACAGTACTGAACAGACCAAAAGATTAAAGAGTACAAAAGCTGTTAGACATATTTATGTCTGCTATTAGAATCATAACCAATTAGTAATTCGAACAAATATTTCTTCCATAGTCAGAACAAAGTTCAAAAACTTATACACTATCCCCTTGGCTATCAGAACAGTTCTTTCAGCCATTAAAGCACTTTGTCCTAAGAGCATCTCATCACAGAAGAGATCTCTCTTATGTACAGCTGCAGTAACAGGGAAGCCAACAAGAAAAGCACAACTGATTGCTGAATCCATTATTGAGACAGTGGATTCAGGGAACCTTCCTTGTGAAGCCAATGGCTATCTCTGATGCAATATGAGATACAAGGCTAGATTTATACCCTATACTAAGCCGTAGTTAACACTATCACCTGGATAATCTGAAGTTGTCTTTCATATTGCATACTAAAATAAAAACTAAATCCAAATAGGTCATGGAATCAATTATTAACCAATCCATTATCCTCCACTTAGAGACAAACAACCTACTGTGGTTGTTCAAGGAAAAAACTCATAATGTAATCTGCACTCTTACACTGTAAGAGAACATATGGAGTACGACAACTCGATATAGGGCAAAGGCAATAGATGCAGATCTACATTAGACTTCTGTAAAAGCCTTTGATTCAGTGGTAGCATACACAACTTATTAAATTAAGATCTTATGGTTATCTCTGAACACCTACATAAACTGGAAGAGCATTCCTATCAAACAGAGCACAAATAGTCAAAATTGGACTGTCCTAATCAAAGTCTGTACCTGTCAACAGTTGGTGTCCCGCCAAGGCAGAGGTTTTAAGCCCAAGTCACACTGCCCAACGGATGCAAAAAGGACACAGCGACGAGCAAAAGTGTCCATCCGTTGTTATCCGCTCTCAAAAGGAGGCAAAAATTTGCATAAATAGAACGGATAACACGGACGCGTGGAGTTGTAAGGGCGGATGCAAAGGCGGAATGCGGAACAGAAGTCCAGCGGATGGTAAGCAAATGACACGTCCGCAGCGAGGCTTCCGGGGAGTGACCTCCACCAAAACGGACGCGGAAATGTATGAAGCGGATGCACAGCAGGATGCACAGCAGATGAAGCGGATGCCAGAGCGGTAAGCCTAAAGCGGATGCAACAGCGGAAGCCTATAGTGGAGAACCAACATTAATGGCTGCGGGGGGGCATGCATTGGCATCAGCCCGCGGATATAACGGAAAGAGCTCGGAAGCAGGTCACCATTAGAGGAAAGACCTGCTGCGACACATCGACTGCCTTGCCTGTCCTGCCTGATGTCTGCCTGCCAGCCTTGCTGCCAGCCTTTGCTATCCAGCCCTTGCTGCCATCCTTTGCTGCAAGCCTTGCGCAAGCCAGTCTGCCTGCCCAGCTTGGTGCATGCCTGCTGCAACCTGTCTGCCAGCCTAGCCCATGCAGCCTTGCTGTCTGCCTGCCTGCCACTTGCGGTGCCTGCCTGCAAGTCTTGGTGCCAGGGCCTCCCTGCCAGCCTTGGTGGCCTGCCAGCCTCCCTGCCAGAGCCAGCAACCCCACACCATTGCGAAGCACAGCAAGCCTCAGCCATCATGCTGCCAAGCCCTGCACAAGAGGGACAGGGCTACCATCCCCGCCCCTGGCTCTCACTCTGGTTCTGCTGGAGCTTCTTGCAGCACGGTCGCTCTTCTGGGGCTGGCGGCTTTCTGCGTGCTTCTGCTTCTGAGGAGCTGATGACCAAGCACTCCAGCACCAGCCACCTCAACAGCACCTGCACCCTTCACGCCTGTGACTAGCGACCAAGAGGAGTGCCAGAGACTTTCATTTTTCTCTTATAAGGCTTGTTGTTAATAAATTTCGATTTATGAATTCACACACTTGCTTCATTTCTTTTTTTAATAAAGTCTTGCTGGATTTTAGAAATGGTTAAGCGCTTTGCATGCTTGTGGATGGGTTTGGCAGTGGCATGGAGGGATACCTTTGGGGATTGGTATTAGCTGCTGGATAGATAACCTCAGGCAAGCATAGTTGGACCTGTTGGTCCACCTGCCCTCCAGTCCCTTTTGCCTTTTATATCAATGATAATGTAATAATCATGCACACATTTGACACAACAACAACTCTTTATTTAAAGCCCTGTTCATTGTAGAGCACTACTCCACAATACATTGGCCCAATCTCATCACGTGTGTATGAGACAGGCTGAAGGAAGCATCCATTAAGCAATCTACATCCTGTCTTGCCCACTCCATTGCGTCCAGCTGGGAGTTGCACTAGTGTCTCAGGGAGGTTAGCGGCTGGCTTCTTCGGCTTCATGTGAGGCCTCTGTTGGCCTTGTACATCCTCAGTGTCGAATCAGGTTTCGCCTTGCCTCCATTTCCCCAGGCTCCATGTCCCCATTCTGCCTGCTGATGATCCCAAGCCTGTCCTGTAAACACTGGTAAGTCCGTGCGATTGGATTGTGCAGGATGCAGGCAAGCTTTCCATGATGCTCCTCACGGTCTCTGGAAGTGCTGGCATGGTGGGTGAGAAGTACCTGGAACCTGTTGGCCAGGATGCCAAAGGCATTTGTCCACCACCTGCCTTGCCCTGGATAGCCTGTACTTTGAAGATCCTCTCTTCATGGGTGAGGAGTCTTGGAAGTGTGAGGGGCTTCAGTGAGCGTAGGTTGTGAGGGAGAAGGCGTTCATCCCCATGATGAAGTAGGGCTACATCTGTGTGTGTCGTTTGGCAGCGGTGTCTGAGCGATCTGGGAAGCCCACCATGAGGTTGTTTCAGCTCTCCTTGAGGTGACTGGGTGTTTTATACTGGGCATCTGAAAGATAGCCATTGTTCCTGGAAGCATGCAGTGTACATGAAACTTGTAGTCAGCCATCGACATGGTGAAGAGGATGCACGTGCTGAAGAAGCCCTTGGAGGTTGTAAATAAGTGGACCCCGAACTTTGGCTGGCGCTTTGCAGGCCACATGGCTTGCCAATCTATGGCTCCAACGGTGTGTGGGAAAGTTCCACTTCTGATACCACTTCTCTGCAAACTTTCTTCCAATCCTTCTTGCCAGTGGAGGGGACTGGAGGAGCTTCCTCCAGGTATTCTTCAATGATGGGCCTAGCCACCACTTCTCTGACACAAGCTGATAGGTGTTGGATGTGGCAACCCTCCAGCGTTACTGCATGTGCTCCTTGTAGGAGCGCGTCCCTGAGGCCATGGTGGCGCAGAGTGGTCCGCACTCCACCTTGAGCCCAGGTTCCAGGCTGTGGCGGAGCCTGTGTTTGCCTTGGTCCAACCCTGGGTGTCAGCCGCTGCACAACTTCGTCAAACATGGCTGGATGCATCCTCAATGGAAAGTTCTGCGAACCGCCCGGAGTGTTCTTCGCTCCTCAGCTCCACCACAGGCTTGTTGTCAGTCCATCCTCGTGCTCTTCTTGCGAACGCATTCTTCCGATCCAGACTCTTTTTTGGGTGGCTCCTTTTCTTTCTCGGGCAGTAGAGTTTCAACACAGAGTCTGCATCCTCTAGGATCCTGCAGACATCCTTAATATCCGATATAGGTTTCCCCTCTGCGAACTTTTCGATTTTCTGTTTTAACGCTTTGTTTCGCAAGGCTGCATCCGTTCTGCAGTCCGTTCGCGCATGCCGTCGATCCATTCTTTTTTTGTTACCCTTCTCCCTGCGTCCAAGCGGATGCCGGTTGCGCGATGCGTAACGGAGTGCTAAAATGGATTATAGCGGATGCCGGTAACGGATGGCAGAATGGATGCGTAAGCGGATGGCGTAGCAGAATGAGAACAGTACGAACTGGATATCATTTTCCGACAAAAGTTTTAGGCAGTGCCCAAAACTTTTGCAGGCGTGAGTAGTACGTCCATAAAACGGATGCTGGACGGATAGAGAGAAGCAAAACAGAGGCAGTGATACATTAGCGTTTTTCCAATGGATGGCAAGGTTTTTTGTCCGTTTTAATCCTCTTTGCTCGTTGGTTTCCGGTGTGAGACATGGGCTTTTAGGACCAACTCTTTTCATACACTACATAAATGACTTCTGTGATCAGTATTAAGAGCAACTGCATTCTCTTTTTCGCGGATGATTGTAAAGCTTATCACACCATAGACGAATACTGGCTCCCTTCAAAAAGAGCCTTGATGATGTATCAGAATGGTGATCAAACAAATGGCCTACTTCAATCTCAACAAAATAAATGCTCTGTCTTATACATATTGCAGAAAAAAAAATCAGAAAAAATAAATACAAGCTAAAGCCCATGTCGACGGACTCGCCCAAACGGGATGGCAAAAAAAAGGACACCAGCGGAGCGAGCAAAATGTTCATCCGTTGTTATCTGTCTCAAACAGGGGCAAAAAATTTGCATAACCGGTAGCGGATTAACATGGACGGGGGCGGACGCCAGGGCAGATGCGAAGCCGCATGTGGAAACGAAGCCCGAGGAGGGATGGACATCGGATGGCACATCCGCTAGACTTCTGGGACCTAAGCAAAAGCGGTACCGCGAAGCGGAATGAAGCGTGATGCACAGCGGGATGCACAGCAGATGAAGCGGATTGTACAGACGGATGCACAAGCAGAGAGCCTAGCGGATTGGCCGCGTGGGCGTTAATTGTGCGCATGCAGGGAAGGATTGCATGTGCGGTCAGGCCGGCGGAATATAACAGAGTCAGCTCGGAATGCAGGTCGCCATTCAGAGGAAAGACCTGCTGCCGAAGATTGGCATGCCTTGCCTGCCCCTGGCCTGCAGTCCTGCCTGCAAGCCTTGCTGCAAGGCGCTTGCTGGCCACCCTCTCCTGCCCAGCCTTGGTTTCTCTGCAGCCCGTCCCTTGGTTCCTGAAGACCAGCAACCCACACAACCATGCGGAACCCACAGCAAGCCTCAAGCCATCTGCTGCAGCACCTTGGCAAGAGGGAAAGGGCTACCATCCCACCCCCTGGCCGCTCACTCTGGTTCTGCTGGCGGCTTCTGGCAGCACGGGGCTCAGCTGTTTCTGGGGGCTGGGGTTCTGCTGCTTCCGTGCTTCTGAGGAGCCGATGACAAGCACTCCAGCACCAAGCCACCTCCACAGCACCTGCACCCTGTCACTCCTCTGGGACTGAGCGACCAAGAGAGAACCAGAAGACTCATTTTTGTCTTATAGCTTGTTGGTAATAAAGTCTATTTATGATTCAATCCGACACTTGCTTCATTCTTTTTTGGTGAATAAAGTCTTGCTTGGAAACTTTTAGAAATGGCGTTTAAAGCCTTTCCTTAGCTTGTGGGATGAGGTAAGGATACCTTTGGAATGGGTTAGGATTACCTGTGTTTATGGGGTAATAGCTGTGGGATGGGTTTTAGTGATAGCAGTGCGGATAGATAAACCGTCCAGTTCAAAGCATAGTGGGACTGTATGGTCCACCCTCCCAGGTGCCACACCTATGGCCCTTGTATTATCAATAACAATAAATCAATCATCCACACATATCAACAGTAAACACAACTCTTAATTTAAACACCCGGCTCTGTTCATTGTAGGCCAACAAACATACATGGCCCAATCTCATCCATGTCATGAAGACAGGCTGAAGAAGCATCGCATTAAGCATTGTTAAAACATCCTGTCTGCCCACTTCCACTGCTCCAAGCTGGGGAGTTGCACACAGTGTTTCAGGAGGTTGCGCTGACTCTTTGACTCACGTGAGGCTCTGTTTGGGGCCTTGCACATCCTCAGTGTTTGATCAGGTTTTTGCCCTTGGCCTCCATTCCCCAGGCCTCCATGTCCCATTGCTTGTTGACGGTCCACAAGTCCTGTTCTGCCAAGACTGGGGTAGCGGTCTGGTGCGCATGTCGAGAGTTGTGGCAGGATGCAGCAAGCTTCCACAATCCTCCTCATGGTCTCTGGGCTATGCTGCAGTGGGTGGTGAGAAGTACCTGGAACCTGTTGGCCAGGATGCCCAAAGGCGTTCTCCACCACCCGTCCTTGCCTGAACAGCCTGTACTTGAAAGATCCTCTCTTCAAACGGGTGAGGTATTTGGAGGTGTAGGGCTTCATGAGGTAGGTTGTGAGGGAGAAGGTGTCATCCCCCACAATGAAGTAGGGCACATCTTGCTTGTCATTGGGCAGCGGGTCTGGATCTGGGAAGCCCCCATGAGGTTGCTTATCAGCCTCTCCTTGACGGTGACTGGGTGTTGTAATACCCTGGGCATCTGAAGATGAGCTGTTGCCTGAAGCATCGATAGTAACATGAACTTGTAGTCAGCATCGACCATGGGCGAAGAGGATGATGCTGAAGAAGCCCTTGGAGTTGTGATAAAGTGGACCCCCGACTTGGCTGGGAGCTTTGCAGGCCACGTGCTTTGCCATCGATGGCTCCAACAGTGTGGGGGGAAGTTATACACTTCTGATTCCACTGCCTCTGCAACTTTCTTCCATCCTTCTTCAGTGGAGGGGCACGTGAGGAGGCTCTCCTTGTATTCTTCGATGATGGCCTGCACCACTTCTCTGACCACAAGTGCTGATGGTGCTGGGTGGCATCCCTCCAGCCATACTGCATCTCTGCCTGTCGGTGCTTGCCCTGTGGGGCCAGGTGGCGCAGAGTGAGTGCCACTGTTTGAGGGCCCAGGTTGCAGGCTGGGCGGGAAGTTGGTGTTTGTCTTGGTCAACCCCTGGTGGTGTCAGGCGCTGCACAGAGTTCATCAAACTATGGTGGAGGCATCCTCATGAAGTTCTGGAACGCCCGAGTGGTCTTTCGCTCCTGAGCTCCAACCATCAGCTTTGTTTTATCGTTTGCCGTTCCTCCTGCTGTTCTGGTGAACCATCTTTGGACCCAGACTTTTTTTGGGTGCCTCCTTTTCTCCTGTAGTAGAGTTCACAGAGCCTGTAGATGGTTTCGGCACCTGTTTCAGAAGGATGGTGGCTGCCAAAGGAACTTTTTTTCACAATCCACAATGGACATGACTGGATGCCTGTGGAAGAAGGAAGAAAGTCAAGAGAAGGCTGCAGAGGTCTGCAACAGTTTGGCTGCTGTTCTGAAAGTGAGATGCAGGCGAGTTGCTCCCCCTTTTTTATAGGCAGTGTAGGTGTCCCTTTGCATCCTCTAGGCAATCCTCTAGGCATCCTGCAGACATTCCTTAAATATCTGAGATAGGTCCCCTCTGCGAACGTTTTTTTCCAATTTTAAACGCTTTGTTTCCGCTTGGCATCCATTTCTGCATCCATTCTGCATCTGTTCGTGGTCCCTTCCGCTTCCTCCCTGCGTCCGAGCGGATGCAAATTGGCGTGGATGCAGACGTCGGATGCCTGGCGGATATAGCGGATTCGTAACGGATGTGTAAACGGATGCGTAACGGATGCGTCTCGGATGCAGAACGGATGAACTTGGATACATTTTCGCGGCAGCAAAAGTTTTGGGCAGCCAAAAAATTTTGGAGCAGATGAAACGTCCATAAACCGATGCTGGAGCGGATAGAGAGGAAGCTAAATGGAGGCAGTGAGTACATCACGTTTTCCCAGACGGATGGGCCAAGTTTTTTGTCCATTTTACATCCTCTTTGCATCCGTTGGTTCACTGTGACATGGGCTTTAATAGTTCAAGATCCTTGTTGAGAACCAAACTTTGTCAAGGACCTTGGAGTACTCATCTCAAATGACCTAAAGTGCTAGAGCCCACTGTAACTACAATAGCCAAAAAAGACATTAAGAGTTTTTAATCCCAATTTTTGCATAGCTTTTTCTCTGGTAATATTACAGCTAATAAAAGAGCATACAAAACAGTTCCCTAGACCAATACTCAAATAAAGTTCATCAAGTCTGGAACCCACATTATGTATCTGATTTAACACCAGTTGAGAAAAGTCAGAAATATTTCAACAAGAAGAGCTCTCCACTCCTCTACTCGTTTGCTAAGAATACGCCTTATGCACCAGGGACTTGAAAACCTAGCGAACTACAGTACCGCCTCCAAGTCCAATCTAAATATAGTATAGTATAAAATCATACACTGTAATGTCCTACCTGTCATAATGAATATACTTCGGCTTCAATCATAACAACACAAGAGCACACACAAGAAATAAACTCAAGGTTAACTGCACCAAACTTGACCTGCAGAAAATACAACTTCATGCAACAGAGTGGTCAGTGTTTGGAATACTCTATCTCACTCTGTGGTTTTTTCCCGCAAACCCCCAAAAACTTTAACCTTAGACTGGTCTCCTATTGACCTCACCCCCTTCCTAAGAGGCCTGTAAGGGGTGGCATAAGTAAACATCAATCTATGCCTACCATTCCCTGTCCTTTTGGTTTTTTTTTATTTTTCTTATAAGTAGTCTTATCTCATGTATTCAAAACTATAATTTATTTCTTATAACCTGTATATTTGGCAAAACAATTGACAAATCAAAATAAAATACTAAAAATACTAAAACCCAAATGAGATGACATAGTGACCTAAAATGACATAGTGACCTAGGAATGCAAAGTAATAGAAGAATGCATTTTAAGCATTGAAGTTACAACTTCAGAGTCTGCTCTCACATCAGACAAGGTATTTAGAGTAATTGCCAAATTAATGAATTTTCTGCTTTTGAGATCACACAAATGTCCACATTTGCCTAACCCAGGTATTATGTCAGGTATTATTATGTCTTCAACACAAAAAATGTTGATATTTACTGGCCCCACTACTGTTTCCTTCCTCCTTCCTTCTCTACCAGCATGAAATGTACAAGATCCCACTCTCTCCATGAAATATACAAGATGGCAGCAGCAGTAGAGGCAGCATGAGGAGCTCCAGCGGGTATGGGCAGTGCCAAGGTGATAAGCCCTCTAATCCCTGCAGGTCCAGCCAGTGAGGTGGAAAGCCTAATGCCCAAGACTTGCCAGCAAGCTAGAAAAGAGCTCCATTCAATTCAAGAGTACTCAGAGATCTCAGATTCCTCCCATCCTTGACCAACACACCAGTAAAGAACTCATTCCTTGGTGGGCACTAAGTTCGGGAGCGCTCTATTCAAAAGTGCTCAATGATCTGAGACTTGATCTATCCTTACTAGAAGGTAAGGTGGTGGGGCTCACCAGTACCAGGGGGATCAACAATCATCCTTGCAGGGTGGTGAGACAACGAGATTCATCCCATCCTTGGTGAGCACCAGGAGCTGTGAGTCGGTCTTCAGATGTTTGCAGCCAGGGTGTGAAATAGACTAGTTCCCCCTGCTGCCCCTCCTTCCCTCTTCTCTCTTCACCAAATTACTAATCCGGACTTCCTCTTTAAAAGGACAGTAATTTTGGACTTTCAATAAGTTGGGAGGTATTGTTATAACTGAACTCCTGTGAAGATTGGAAGCAATTTTATTTCCTGTGAGAGAAGCAGAAGTATATTGAAGCCAGGAGCGAATGCTCAATACAAATCTGAGTCTACATAGTGAAAATATGAACTGTTCAAATTGCCAGTGCAAGACTATCTTTCTTTCTCTTTCTCTTAAAAGCAACAAACTTTGAAAGTGTATTTATAAATTGAACCAGGAAGGGGCAGAAATACCATTCATAAATGGACAATCAAATCAAAAAGTTGACCCGCATTCCTGCCAGTGAATTGTTCTGTTTATTCTTCTGCTGAAAGAAGGGGCCAGAGATCCCCCCGTTCAACTCATACTTTGCATCGTTTACTAAGGTCTTATAAAACATACAATCGTCACAAACAAGTAAGAGAGAATAAAGCCATTGTACCTGTTTTCAAGACAGGGCCCAGGCAAGCAACGAGACCTCCTGGCCGCAGTTTAGTCACAGGGTTAACTAAAGACCTGATTTCTCAGATATGATCAGCGAACAGCTAAAGGCCCCTACGTCCAGCTATGTCTGTGGTGCCGACCGCGATGCGAAAACGTAATTGTAGAAACGGAGACACAACAGCTGGAATGAAAACAAAATGCTTTCCAAGATCCGACTCTTATTCATGCGGCTCTCAAGATAGCGATGTCCTGCGTGAATTTCGCATCAGCAGAGCAGTACAAACTGAAGCGGGAAGGAATGGAAACGAGGGGGGAGGACGTAGGGGCGGATGGAGA
>BHFT01042868.1:0-17361 GCA_004320025.1 Laticauda laticaudata
CCCACTACTGAACAAGCTGGAGGAAACTTGCAGAAGATTGGTATCAGAGGTGGAAACTTTCCCCATACCGTTGGAGCCATAGATGGGAAAGCACGTGGCCTGCAAAGCTTCCAGCCAACTCAGGGTCCACTTATTTTTCAATCTACAAAGGGTTCTTCAGTATTTTCATCCTCTTTGCCATGGATTGATGCTGGACTACAAGTTCATGTCCATCAATGCTTTCAGGCAATGGGTCAGCTTCAGACGATAGCCAGTATACACCCTGACCTCAAGGATGGACTGGAACGACCAACCTCATCAATGGGTTTTACAGATCCAGACCCCACCTACCCAATGACACACAAGATGTGCCCTACTTCATTGTTGGTATGACGCCTTCTCCCCAGAACCACCTCATGAAGCCGTACACTTCAAGATACCTCACCGTTGAGAGAGATCTTCAACTACACTGTCCAGGGCAAGAGGTGGTGTGGAGAATGCCTTTGGCATCCTGGCAATAGGTTCAGGATACTTCTCACCACCATGCAGCATGAGGCACATACTGTAGGAGGATATGGAAGGGTTTGCTGCATCGCTGCACAATTTTTTGTACACCTGCTACCCAGTGTTGCAGAACAGACTTATGACCATCAACAAAGGGAATGGGACATGAGGCTCCTGATTGAATGGAGGATAAGGACGTAACCTGATAGACACTGTGGATGTCAAGGCCCCAACAGAGCTTCACATAAGGGAAGAGCACGCCAACCTCCTAGACACTGGGCAAACTCCCCAGCGGGAGCAGTGGAGATGGCAAGACAGGATGGTAGATGATATAATGGATGCTTCCTTTAGCCTGTCGCATAACACTGATAGATTGTGCCATGTATGTTGAGTATGGTCTACAATGAATAGGGGTATTAATAAAGAGCTTTGTTTATTTTGGAATGTCTTGATCAATGAATTAAATTGTTATTAATTAATAAAGGGCCATCATGTGTGGCAGCTGGGGGTGGACCACACAGTCCACTATGCTTGCACTGGGAGGATTATCTATCCCCAACTATCCTTATCTATCCCACAACTATCCTTATCTATCAACAATATCCTTATCTATCCACAATATCCTATCTATCCCACAAGCATGCAAGGCGTAACCATTTGTTAAAAGTTTTCACCAACACTTTATTAAGTAAAAAAATGAACCAAGTGTCTTAAGCAAAGATAACTTTATTAACTTTTTAGGTAACATTTATGACTTTATTAAAATAAGCAAAATGAACCAAGTAACGTGAATTAAGTTGTTAAGCAAAGATAACCTATATAACTGTCTTTAAGTTACTGATATGACGTTATAAAAAGCAAAATGACCCAGGTTAAAGTGTCTTTTAAGCAAAGATAAAGTGACAAGTACAACTCAGGTGCTCTGCACTATTCTCAAGTCACTCTGATCATTTCCATGGTTCATCAGCTGATTAAGCAGACGGACTATTGAGGTGGCTGTGGCTGAAGTGCTGGAGCTCCTGAGGCACATTGCGGGTGGCTTGGCCCCGAGAGTACAACAGGGGATGCGTGTGTTCAGGAAGCCCTCCGAGAGCTGACTCAGTCCGTGAGGGAGAGGCCCTTCATCATGTATCTGGGATGTCAGGCCCAAGACTGATGACAGATTGTCCATTGAGGGGCTTGGCTTGTGCGGGTGGCAGGAAAGGAGAGTGTAGTGGGCTGTCTGGTCTGCAGCTGGGCGAGTGTGGGTGTCTGTGGCATGCAGTGAACCTGGGCCTGGACTGGGAATGGGCTGTTCTGCTGTGGGAAGTCCTGCAGGTTACGTCCATAGCCTTGGTAAGTGTAGAGGGCTGCTGAAAAAGCCGTGGAAGGGCTGTTGACAATCGCCTGGGGTGAAGGAACGCAGACCTGACTGCTTCTTCGGAGCAGATTGCAGCTGGGCCCTTGAGGTGTTGCTGCAGATAGTGCTCGTGATTTCTCCTTCATCACTGGGTACTGGCCCAGGCAGATCCTCAGTGTGGCTCACGTAGTGATAAAAGGTGTCCGGCTTGAGGATTCCTCCTGTCACAGTGGAGACCAGCTGAGAGAGAGTTCTGTCTCATCTTCATTGTATCCTGATCTCCAATAGGACAGTGTGGCTTGGCCCTCCAAGTCTGCCTCTCTGCCTGTATCCTGGGATCTGGGGATTGTGGTAGGGGTGCCTTGGTCTTCTGGTGGCTGCCACTCTTCCTCCATTTGCTGACAGGGGACTTCCTCCAGTCTGGCAGATTGGGGGTGTGCATCTGTTTGGTCTCTGCCCTTGGGCCCTCTGAAGACACCTGCCTGGACAGTGTAGCTGGCTCCTGGTGGAAGAGGACTGGGCTGTTCTGTGGGCCTGTCGAGGGAGAGGGGTTCAGAGGGCTGCTTCTCTGGCGGATCCTCACCCTCTAGGAAGCTGCACTTGGCCATGACATACATCCTCCGGTCAGTAGCTTGACAGCGGCCTGCCAGATTTTTTGAGGCTCTAGCTTGCCATTACCAAGTGTGATTGTGCATTCACCATTCCCAGGAGTAACTCATCAGTGTACCCCAGGCTCTCTGCCTTGTTCTCCAAGCTGCCTGTTCTCTTGTGTCGCGAATAGAGTCTGTGGCCCTTTTCCACAGGTACTCGTTCTCCTCGCCATTTCCAGCACCTCCTCCTCATGGTCCTCGGAAATGGTGTACTTGTTTCCTCTCTCCCTTCTCCTTCCCTTGCCTCTTCCTCCCTCTGGCAGGGGCTTCAGCAGGGCCTTCAGGGCCTTCAGAAGCAGGGCCTTCAGCAGCAGGGCCTTGAGCGCCTTGGGGCTGGTCCACCACAGCAGCAGCAGCAGCACCAACTGCACCAGCAGCTGCACCAGCAGCACCAGCAGTACTAGCAGCACCAGCAGCTTCAGAGTCAGTGCTGGGGGTGGGATGCTGGTTCTGTCCTTCTTGCCAGGGCTGGCACGAGTAGGCACCAGCTTCCTCTTCCTCCCTGACTGACGAACCATGGTGTTCTTTCAAGATCTATGTGGCAGCACGTCTTTCCTCTGAATGCTGACTGTGTGCGAGCTGCATCCTTTTATATCCATGGAGCTGACGCAATTCATACTGACCGCATGCGCAGTGAACACTTTGCATCCGATATACATCCGCTTGGCATCCGCTTTGTTTCCTCTAGATGTCCTTGATGCATCCGCTATGCGTCCGCTTCACAATTCTCCCCCGGAACCCCTTCGGATGTTTCATCCGCTTCCATCCGCTGTCATCCGCTAGGCTTCCTATGAACATCTGCTTAACATCCCCACAACGTACTACCCACGTCCGTTCTTTTCCATTCTTTTCCGTTCTGTTTATGCAAATTTTCGCCACTTTTGGGAGTGAATGACAATGGATGGAGCCACCCCCGAAATTTTGCTCATCCGCTATGTCCTTTTTGCATATGTTTTGCATCCGTTGGCCATTGAGATCTAGACTTTAACAGTAAAACGCTGGACCTAGGAATATCAGGTTCACAATCATTAAAACACCTCCTCCCCCAATTTTTCATATTTGATGCATTTCAACATTACATTTGCCCACTTAATGTTCTGAACAGCATGCTTTGTGGTTATCATATTGGCTTCAGCTGTAATACACAGACTTCAGAAAAGTCCCACTTCAGAAAAGATTCACAGCTTTAAATATGTATGAAAGGCCTTAGCAACGGTAAGATTGGAAGACAAAAGAAGAAAGAAAAAAAGAGTTAAATGTAGCCACAAGCAGCTTGCATCCCTAACCTCTTTCATATTCTGAGAAAGCACTATAATGGAAGTTAGTAAAATTGGTCTGAAGGATGTGGTACTCTGAATATCATGTTTTCAGACAGATGGGATGCAGACAAGCAGATTACTTTGTTATTAAAATGAGGGCATCTGTCCAGAGCATTAGACAGCCACAGCAAATGCTGGATGTTGCCAGAAGGGTTCAGCTGAAAATTTCTTACTCAGGGATAATGTTTAATTAGAGTGAGAGGAATGCAGTACCATGCCAGTACTGAATATCAGTTGCAGCAATATAAATTAACACCTATGCTTTGCGTCATAGCAGACAATGCATTAAATAAAACTACTTCTCTGGAACTGATAAGTAAGGAAGAGGCAGCATTTTACCATTGTGAATATTTTTTTTTGCAAACAACTTTCCCAATATTAAAACTGGGCAAGGTCTATTTGCTTAAAATATAATGAAGAATATGGATTAGGCTCAGTGGTGGTATTCACTAGGTTCTGACCAGTTCTGGAGATCCGGTAGCAGAAACTTTGAGTTCAGAGAACCGGAAAATACCACCTCTGACTGGAGATTTTACAGTATCCTTCCCCTGCCATGCCCACCAAGCCACGCCCACAGAACCGGTAGTAAAAAAAAATTGAATCCCCCCACTGATTAGGCTCCCAGGAAATTCAGCTCAAATAAAAGCAGATAAAACTATGTACCACATCTTTATAGCAGTGTGAAGTAGACCTTTATATGACCACAACTGAAACTGGGGAAAGGACAATTTATGCATTGTAAAGATCGCTTGGGAGGTGAGCAGGGGTGGGTTTCTACCAGTTTGCACCTATTTGCTGGAACCGGTTGTTAACATTCTAAGCAGTTTGGAGAGCCAGTTGTTAGAAGAAATTATTGGCCTAATCCTGTAAGGAAGGCAGGAAGGAAAAATTCTGGGGTTGCTTATAGAAACTGCCTCTCTGTTAACCCTTATTACATTCTTGGCAGGACTAGACTTCCTGTCTCNTTGCTGGTACTTTGCTTATGTGGAGTGACCATTCAAAATTACAATGGCGCTGAAAAAAGTGACTTATGACCATTTTTCACACTTACAACTGTTGCAGCATCCCCACAGTCATGAGAGGCCAGGCGAAGAGATGCGTGATATTGAGTTGGCCAATAACATGACCACCAAGCCACATCTACCCGGTCACATGACTACCAAGCCAGACCCACAGAACCGGTTATTAAAAAATTTGAATCCCAACCCTGGGGGTGAGGGACACTTGCAATGTAATCCAAATTGCAAGGACCTAAGTGAGTGGTCAGACAAGGAGACCCAACCTCATTACTAGCCTCACATTGCAATGAACAAGGACACACATTTAATTTTGCAGCTGCTAAGATTGTTGGATGAGCAGACACAAAAACAGCCAGGGGAGTGATTGAAACCTGGGAAACAAGCCCCTCATCAGTCAACAGGAATGCTAATTTATCAACAGCCTAAATGAAAGGTCATAAGTTGAGGCCCTCCTGTACTGTCAGTTTCTAGATCTAGTTTGCATGTAGGATCTAGTTTAGTAGGATCCAATCTGGGACCAGAGATTTTGTCTTTTGAGCTTTTGGACTCATGCTAGTGCCCATCTTCAGGGAACTTCTCTCTAGCCTGGGATACACATATTTGCCTTTATTTGTGTAATTTACATGTAGTTTTTTTTTCTGCCAATGAAACTCTTAATAGCCTAAAATCATATATTTAAAAGATTGCCTTTGGAGGCATATATCCATTCGATCCTTTGAGATGCTGTCATTTCTTAAAATCCTTAGCTGAAGCAAATTCAGTTGCTCCGAAAGACATAACTTTCTCAGTGGTGGCCCTTGATTCTGATTCTCCTGAACATAGCTCCTTAGAAGCTTATTTCAAGGCCAGAACTTTTTATTCAAAAAGATCTTTTAAACAACTTGGATATTTGTTCTGAGAAAAATCTCTTAAAGTCTGAGCTGTAGTTGGCTTTATTTTCCAATTAATTAAAAAGGAAAGCTTTTTAGCAATATCGTATTGTTATTTTTAAATATTATATTGTTGCATTTAATTCAGGCTACCTGCAGAACACATGTTGATGAGCAAGCATACACTTTTGCTAAACCCATTTTAAAATAAAGCAATGTCATATATCCCGAGTTTGACAAACTGCTTCTGTTGACCTTGTATCATCACATAACACTTTATAAGGAATGGCTGAGGATCATCTCTGCTCTCTTCTGAAGCTAAGAATATTACAAAGAATAGTCAGTTATAGTACACTACAGTGAAGTCTTTCTTTTATTTTGCCATGATCATATTCATGAAGTCTGGAACATCTCAGACTGATAACCATCCACTCTGATAACTATCTTCATCTGGTTAATGAATCACACCGTTTCTTTTATTCAATAATAGATTATAATTGCAAATGAAGAGTGAGACTGACAGATCTAAAATGACCACATTTCATGAAGAGAATGTAACAACTCTATTTAAGAACTGAATGAGTATGTGTGGTATAAAGAGATGATGTGAAAATTCCAGCTTCATGGCTTTACCTATTGCTGTTTTCCCCAAAGTTGTTCAATGAATTAGCACTGACAGATACTGGGGGCGGTGATTTATTGAACTTTAAATAGTCTAGAAGTTCATTTCTACATTTTCACAACTAATTGGCCTTAGACATTGGATCTGTGGATTTTAGATTTTATCCTTCTAACTTGGAATAAAGTTGAAAGATTTTCGTGAATTAGTCTGAAAATGCTTCAACAGATCTTTTTGTTACAGAAATATGATACAATGAAAAATACATTTATTACATGCACAGATATTTATAACTGGAAAAATAGACATTGCACAAAGAGCTTGGACAACTTTATGAAATGAATGTTTGGAATTACAGCATATCCAAATTGAGAGTATTTTATATTTCATGACTGGTGAATTTCAGTTAAAAATGTACCATGTGAAGAATGAATGCCTGATTATAATGCCTGATTAAATTAAATGACTATAATTTAATATTTGTTATAATTAGTTTAAAAAAGACCACAGATGGTCCCGTTATCCAGTTTCATATATTTATGGGAGATAATTATAAACCAGAAGTTATCTTCAATAAACAGCTTCGCATACCTGTGATTTTTGGCATGCATTTCTGATCTATTTACCATATTTTGTGTTTGTGCGGGAGTATGTATCTAGCCTCCATTCCCTCAATTTCCCAGCATGCAAAGGTATGCATTGCATTGTGACTTGATATTGTCATTCCCTTCACATTGTACTTCATCCATGGAGAAACTGAGCAAGCACACAAAGGAGAAATCTTAAAGGGAAATGGCAAATGTTCACCCTTGACTGAAAAGTTAAATGTCTCTGAGATCCTCCTGCTTGAACATTTGAACTTGACTTCTTCATGGAACACAGCATCATATTCAATAGGCGGACAGATTCATCTTAGAGGCCCTTAAAAAGGCACTCACCAAGTTCTGCAAAGCAAAACCAACAATTCTGCAAAATGGGTATAACGATACCCACGATAATTGTGGGTATCGATGTGATACAGTGTGACAATCATTAGACACACTGACACTTAAAGCCCATGTCACACTGCACCAAAGGATGGAAAGAGGATGTAAAATGGAGAGAAACACTTGCCATCCGTTGGTTAATGCCGATGCTTCCGTTCTGTATCACTTTTTCATCCTCTCTATCCGTGCCGAGCATCCGTCGACTAGGTTCCATCCGCTCAAAAAGTTTTGAGCTGCTCAAAACTTTTTAAGTGGAAAATGAATCCAACGCGTCCGTCCTGCATCTGAAATGCATACGGGGAACATCCGTTCTACATCGTTGTCTCATTAGCGATCCCGCTATATCCACAAGGCATCCGCTGTGCATCTGCGCAACCACATCCACTCCAGCGAAAGCAGACACAGGAGGAAGTGGAAACGGACATGGAACGACACGCAGCATTAGTAGCACGGACGGAGAAAGGATAAAAGTGGATGCAGCTCGCTACAAGCATTAAAAGGAAAAAAACATTCGCAGAGGGGACGTATCTCAGATATTTAGGATGTATGCAGGATGCCTAAGATGCAAAGGAATCGAGCGAAAAAATGATATTTCCTATAAAAAGGGGGAGGAACTCACCTGGGATCTACTTTCAGTCCAGCAGCCCTGCTGTGCAGAACCCTCTGCAACCTTCATCTGGCTCTTGCTCTTCCACAGCATCCAGTCATCTCCACCATGGATCGTAACACACTCCTTTTAGGTAGCCACCATCGTTCTACAACAGGGCGAAGCCATCTACAGGCTCTTTCACCTGTTCTACAGAAGAAAGAGAGCGGCCAGAAGGTGTCTGGGTCCGAAGATGGATCGGGAGAAGAGCAGAGTATGGACTGTATAAACAAGCTGATGGTGGAGCTGAGGAACGAAGACCCTTGTGCATTCCAGAACTTCATGATGATGCCGCCAGCCATGTTTGACAAAGTTGTGGAGTGGCTGACGCAGGTTGACAAGGCCAACACAACTTCTGGCCTAGCCTGGACCTGGGCTCAAGGTGGCACTGACTCCTGTGCCACCTGTCCTCAGGACCACGTTACAAGAGATGCAATACGGCTGAGGGGTGCCACACAACACCATCAGCATTGTGGTCAGAGAAGTGGTGCAGGCTCACATCGAAGAATACCAGGAGGAGCTCCTCCAGTGCCCTTCCACTGAAGAAGGCTGGAAGAAAGTTGCAGAGCAGTGGTATCAGAAGTGGAACTTCCCCACACCGTTGGAGCCATAGATGGCAAAGCATGTGGCCTGCAAAGCCCAGCCAACTCAGGGTCCACTTATTTCAACTACAAGGGCTTCTTCAGCATTGTCCTCTTCGCCATGGGTCGATGCTGACTACAAGTTCATGTACATCGATGCTTCAAGCAAACGGCTCATTTCAGATGCCCAGGTTATAGTAATGCCAGTCACCTCAAGGAGGGGCTGGAACGCAACCTCATCATGGGCTTCCAGAATCAGACCCTTGCCCAACGACACACAAGATGTGCCCTACTTCAACGTGGGGATGACACCTTCTCCTCAGAACCCTACCTCATAAGCCCTACACTTCCAGACTGCGCTCACCCATGAAGAGAGGATCTCAACTACAGGGCTGTCCAGGGCAAGGCGGGTGGTGGAGAATGCCTTTGGCAATCCTGGCAACAGGTTCCAGGTACTTCTCACCACCATGCAGCATCGCCCCAGAGACTGTGAGGAGGATCGTGGAAGACTTGCTGCATCTTGCACAATCTCATGCGCACCCACTACCCAGTGTTGCAGAACAGGCGTCGTGGACCTCCAACAAGCAATGGGGACATGGAGCTGGGGAATGGAGGCAAGGCGGAAACCTGATCGACACTCTGGATGTGCAAGGCCGCAACAGAGCCTCACGTGAAGGGAAGAAGCAGCACAACCTCCTAGACACTGGTGGATCCCCAGCTGGACCAGGAGTGGCAAGACAGGATGGATAGAGATTAATGGATGCTTCCTTCCAGCCTGTCTCATCACACTGATGAGATTGGGTCATGTATGTTGGGTGGCCTACAATGAATCAGGGCATTATTAATAAGAGTTTGTTTTTATGTTCAAATATGTGATCAATGCTTACATTGTTATGATAATGAAGGGCCAAAGGTGTGGCACCTGGGAGGTGGACCATACCAGTCCACTATGCTGCACTGGAGGTTTATCATTCCACGCATGGTATTACCCATCCCAAAGGTATCCCTGCCCATTCCCACTGCTATCTTAACCCATCCCAACAAAGCATGCAAAGGCTTAAACCGATTTCTCAAATTCACACCGAGACTTTTTTACAAAAATAAATAAGCAAGGTGTGTGAAGCAAAGATAGATCTTTATTAATATACAAGTTGTAAAAAGAAAAATGACCAAGTCAAGGTCCAAGCAAAAATTAAAGTCAACAGGTAGCCACCCAGTCCTCTGGCACTCTTCTTGGTCACTCTGAGGCGTGCCCAGTCTCAAGGGTGAGGGTCCAGGTGCTGTGGAGGTGGCTGCTGCTGGAGTGCTGGTCTGAGGCACCATTGAGGCGTGCCTGGCCCGAGAGGACAAACAGGGATGGGTGTGGAGAAGCTTCAGACAGCTGGCTCAGTCCCATGATGTTGAGAGCCCCTTCCTTCCATGACATGGGGTGTCAGCCCAAAACCGATGACAGATGTTCTGTGCCCAGGCCTGGCTGTGGGTGGAGGAAGGAGCGTGTAGTGGGGATGTCTTGGTCTGCAGCTGAGCGATGGAGGCGTGGCTGGGGCATCTGTGGCGTGGGTGGCTTCGGTGGCGGTGTGGCATCAGTGGCATCAGTGGCACCGGTGGGTGTCAGATGTACCTGGTGCTGGACATGGGAAGGGCTGCCTGTGCTGCTGGACCTCCTGGTAGCCATAGCCTTGGTAGGGTGAGGCCTGTGGAAAACCTTGGAAGGGCAGTGAACATCAACCTGGGTGGAGGAGCAGGCTGGACTGGGTGGAGCAGGTTTCAGCTGGGCTGAAGGTTTGAAGAAGATCGATGATCCTGTCCTTCACCACCTGGTACTGTGTTTCCGACTTGTTCGATGAAGGATCTGGTTGACGTCAGTGAGGAAGGCTTGCGGTTGGAGGATGGGACGTCAGTGTGTACCAGCTGAGAGAGGAGATCTACGCTGTCCCTGATGGTGTCCCTGATTCTCAGCAGGACAGTGTGGCTCGCCCTCCGGCCTGCCTCTCTGGCTGCTTTCTGTGGAGGTGGAGCTGGGGTGGATGTGGGTGTCTCTGGTGGAATGTGCCCTCTCCTTGCTCCCACTGTGTCAGGGGTCTCCACGCACTCTGCCACGGGTAGTACAGCTTGGGGGGGGTTCTTCCGTCGATAGCATGCTCCAAGATAGCGCTGCCCTGGACACAGGATGAGTCTTGCCAGAAGAGGACTGGTTTCCAGCAGGCCTGCGAGAAGAGAGGGCTTGTAGAGGGGCTGCTCCTCCGCGTGGCAGATCTCACACCTCCAGGAAGCTGCACTTGGCCATCACGTAGGTCTCTCAGTCGTCAGGCTTGACCGCGGCCTGGCCAGATTTCTTTAGGTGCAGCTTCCCATACCAGGTGTGCATGTGTTTCCACCATCCCAGGAGTAGTTCTGAAGTGTAGCCAGGCTCTCCGCCTTCTCTCTCCAAGCAGCCTGATTCCTCTTGGTGTCTCGATAGAGCCTGTTGTCCCTTCCCGCCAAAGATATTCATTCTCCCTCAGCCACTCCAGCACTTCCTCCTCATGTTCCTCTTCGATTTTGTGTTGCCTCCTCTCCGTTCACGCATCTGCCTTCTCCTCCTTTGGCAGGCCATATGTGCCTCATCAGCAGGGGCTTCGAGGTTTGTAGGGGCTGCTCCTCCACACCACCACCACCACTCACCACCAGCAACAACAATAGTAAAAAACAAAATAGCAAAAGCAGGACCAGCAGGACCAGCACGCAGCAGCAACCAGCAGGACACGGAGCCCAGCACCAGCAGAGTAAGCCCCAGCCAGCGCCAGCAGGACCAGCGACCGGATCATCAGCGAGCAGATAAGCCCAGCAGCGCCTAGCAGCACCAGCAGGCAGCGCACCAGCAGGACCAGCAGCACAGCAGGACCAGGAGCACCAGGCAGTAGAGCCAGGACCAGCAAGACCCAGAGCAGGACAGGAAGCAGACCAGCAGACTAAGCACACAGTAGACAGCGCCAGCACCAGGAGCAGTAGCCTGTAGAGTAAGCACCAGCAGAGAGCACCACCAACCAGAGCAGCTCAGCAGAGCACAGCACCAGAAGCAGGCCAGCAGAAGCTCCAGCACCAGAAGAGCGAGCCCGAGCAGCAGAAGCCCCAGCAGAAGCAGAGTCAGGGCCAGGGGTGGGATGGTGGCCCTGTCCCTCTTGCCAGGGCTGGCAGCAAATGGCTGAGGCTTTCTCTTCTCCCATGGTTGTTGGGTTTTGGCTTGCTGGCTGGCTGGCCTGGAAAGCTGTGTCTGGAAGCAGGTCTTTCCTCTGAATGGTGACCTGCTTGTGAGCTGCTTTCCCTTTATATCCATGGGGCGGACGCAATGCATTAATGCATCCTCCCCGCATGCGCAGTGAACGCTGTGCATCCGCTAGGCTTCCGCTCGGCTTCTGCTCTGCATCCGCTTCATCCGCTAGGCATCCGCTACGCATCCGCTCCTTCCGCTGTGCGTCCGCTTCACTGTTCTCCCATGGAAGCCCTGCCGATGTGTCATCTGCTTCCATCCGCTTCCATCCGCTAGGCTTCCGTTGAGCATCTGCTGAACATCCTCGCTACGTCCTCCCCATGTCCGTTCCTTTCCGTTGTTGTCCACTCTGGTTATGCAAATTCAGGGCATTTTGGAGATCGGATAACAACGGATAGAACATTTTCTCATCCGCTGTGTCCTTTTTACATACGTTATCCTTCGGCCAATGTGACAGGGCCTTTACATGGTGGCAGGAGGAGAAAGAAGAGGAACAACAGATGAACAGATTAACAGAGTTGGAAGGGACCTTGTAAGTTATCTAGTCCACACAACCACCCCTCCTCCACCCAAGCAGGACATCCTACACCATTTCTGACAAATGGCAGTTCAATCTCTTCTTGAAAGTCTCAAGTGAATGTTTCACTGCTTCCTTATGTTGATTCTGTATTATTTATAAACTCTGTACTCAAGGTCACTCTGGTGATTTTTGTTCACTTCTAATGACATCAGAACTCTCACACCCTTCTTATAACTTTTAAATTTTGATATATTGGTTCTCTTATTTTCTGTTATTAAGTTGTTGAAAAGCTTCTGAAATTCTCATCATTAGTTTTACTGTGAATGAACAATATAACTTAGGCTTTTATGCTCACTCCTAAGAGTGACTCCAAGTTGGCATTGTAGTCAGGACTAAAAACTGAAGGCTGTGAGTTCTAGTCTGCCTAAAGCACAAAGACAACTAGATAACTTAGGGTCACTCTCTTAGACCTAGAAAAAAGACACGGGAAGACTGTTTCCAAAAACTTTCCTAAGAAAATGGCACGAATTGTCAGTAGCCCGATATCAAAACTTTTTTGAAGGCACAAAATATGTTTTTCATAATTACATTGCAGCTGTGTTCAAAACTGTTTTTTTTTTCTAATTCAAACTGTTTAAATTCTTGTGCAACCTTAATCAGACAATTTAGTATAGTTTTTTTCCTGATTGGCCTATAGCCATTCAAAAATTATTTCGAATGATTAGGGGGTTGGAGCTAAAATATACCAAGAACGGTTACAGGAATTGGGTCAGTGGTGGGATTCAAATTTTTTTACTCCTGGTTCTGTAGGCATGGCTTGGCGGGCATGGCAGGGGAAGAATACTGTAAAATCTTCAGCCAGAGGTGGTATTTGCAGGTTCTCTGAATTACTCAAAATTTCTGCTAGCAGTTCTCCAGAACTGGTCAGAACCTGCTGAATACCACCATCTGAATTGGGTTTGAATACTATCATCTGAATATCAGAATCTGAATACCACCATCTAAATTAGATTAAATATCTAATTTAATGAAAAGAAGGACTGAGGGAGACATGATTGCAGTGTTCCAATATTTGAGGGGCTTCTACAAAGACAGGAGATCAAACTATTTTTCAAAGGACCAAAAGGCAAGGCAAGAAACAATGGATGGCAACTAAGGAGAAAATTCCTAATGGTTAGAGCAACCAACCAATGAAATAATTTGCCTTCAGAAGCTGTGGTTGCTCCATCACTAGAAGTTTTCAAAAAGTGACTGGACAACCATTTGTCTGAAGTGGTATAGGGGTTGGATGAGAAGACCTCCAAGGTCCCTTCCAACTCTATTATTTTAGTTATATGTTCTAAAGATGGAATGTACATTCTCTAAAGCAGGGGTATCAAACTTGCAGCCTTACTTTATTGTGACATATTGTGATATTTTCTCCCTTAAAAGGGGTTGGGCTCGGCCAGCTTGTGACACGTCTGGCCCTGAAAGTTTTGGATATAGCTTCTGGAACCACTCTGAAGATTAGCCACTGCATTGCGATATTTAATGTAAGTTAAGAGGAAAATCAATATATTGGAAGTGCTTATATAGTCACAGGTAATTTTAATTCAATATAAAGGTTACTTTAATCAAATTGTGATACCACTTACATTTCTCCATTCAAAGACCCAAATGTAGCCCTTTCTCCTAAAAGGGGTGCATCTTTGGGCAGGCTGTTATGAAACTCTCCTTTTCTTAAATCCCATTTTGGGGAACTATATTTGGACAGATTGTGGGATATGGAAAAAAAACCTGCAAGTTCATGAGTGTTCTATTTTTTTTTTACACTGGGGGTTAATTTTTCCTGATGCTAAAGATTTTATATATATATATATGTCATCAAACATAATGTTCAGAAGTCCAATGCTATGGAATGACACAATGTACCCTTGTGAATGAGAGCAGGCTTACCATCCCTTGACAATGCTTTGGGTTTTATTTAAGGATTTATAAAAGCAGACAAAGGGAAAGGCAGGCACCCATTTGACAAATGATTCAAAATCAGTACCTGAAAAATCATCTCCAGTGAGACTAATGATAATGTTGTTTTATTGCACTCTAGATAATCCACCTGAGAAGCGAACAGATGTTTTTTTTTAAGAGAAAAGAAAAGCTTGCTCAGCTTTCAAAGACAGGGCAGTATTTAATGAAAATCAATAGAGAGATTTACAGCAGTAGCATCTCTATCACCCCATCCCTCTTTAGTAACTAGAAGAGAAAACTGAAAGAGATAAGGACAATTAGAGGAATAGATCGCTTTGTATCAATACTTAGATATTCTTACCCAAAAACACAACAGGGTTTTGCTTATTTGTGTGTTGAAAGTTTCTGAACTGCTTGGGGTCATTTATCCATGAATTGAAATATTTATAAAATCAAAATAATATTTTTAATATTATTAAAAATAAATTACATTTAATTTTAAATAAAGTAAAAGTATATTACCAGATATAATTATCACATGTCAATTCATCTATTTATATGGAAAATTACCTTAGCATAATTTCCTTGCTATTTGGCTCAAATGAGCTTAGTTTGTGCCTTAAATTCATGTCCCACCAAAGATGTATCTCTAAATGTTAAACCCAAACAGACATTGTCTGTTGTCCTTTAAATTTCCTCTGTGTGGTGGGCTGTATCATGATACACACTGCCCCTTGTACATTGCATGCTACACACATGTAGTTCTCCAGTTGCACAAGGAATCCCAGTTTTGTAAAGAAATTACTGTTAATGTCTAAAAGTTTACTCTTTTTCTCCATATTGTAGATTTAAGATGGAGCACAAGTATAGTGGCAAAAAAGACCACACTCCTGCCATATGCATGCTGGTTCAATGTATGACTGAGCTCAGTAATGTGTGAACAAAGCTGTAGCAAATGTACATTTAAAGCTATTCTAATAGTTTAGACTGCAGTGGTATACATATATCCACAGATTTATAATTGTTTAACAGGGTAGACTCTCCCTGAGCTCGCATATCACAGATCTTTACAGGCATTGGCCAGCAGCCGCCAATATGTTTCAGGGCTGATTGAAATGGTTCATAAAGAAAAAAGCACGGTAATTGGCACAAAATCTCTTTGTTGAAGTGTATTCTGTATGGGAGCCAAACACACTACTATAATGAAGTAGACTTGCTGACACGCTGGCTTTATCTCCTGTTACAAACCTTGCTGCTGACTTAGTGATTTATCAATATTTTTTTAAAAAAAGAATAGGATGCAAAAGGAAAGTGCAAGCCTTGAAGCTACTCTAGATATGGAAAGGAACCTCAATTAAAGTTACTGCAATTAGTGGTTGTGAACTGCTAGCACCAAAGCATCTACCAGCAGCTAAAGGCATCTGGCTGTTGCTTTCTTCTTTCTCAAAACTTCCAGGTATGTGATGCTAACAAAAGAATGAAAAATTGTTCATGGTGTACTCAACAGTGACTGTGGCCACATGAATTCCCACATTTCCAGGGTGAGGTACATGAATTAGTTTGGCATGTTCTTCTTTCAAGATATTTATTACATCCTAGTTTAATCTACAGTTCTGAATATTTTGTGTTCAAATTCTAAGATTTTTTTTAAGTCAGTCAAGGTCAGCTAGGGTTCAGGTGAGATGTATATCACATTAACAAACAACCTCAAGTTAAAATTCTCATTTTGATTTTTAAAATGTTAAGTTTGCCCCAAGGTCTTTGAAGACTGCCTGCAGGTATAAGTGGCATCATTATTTTAAGATCAAAAGTGAACATTCCCCTTGTTTGTTTTTGGAGTCAGATGGCAATAGCAATAGCACTTAAGACTATTAATTACACTAATACTACTTCATAACACATTCTGGGCACAAATAAGCATATTTACCCCAACAATCTGGTCGTCATTTTACTGACCTCAGAAGGATAGAAGGCTGAGTCAACCTTGAGCCCCATCAGGATTGAACTACGGTCTATGGGCAGAGTTAGCCTGCAATACTGCATCCTTATAACTGTGCCACCAATGCTCTTGATAGGCTGTCATTGTTATTTATTGCTATACTACTTTTCTTCTCAAAGGAACTTAGTGTAATTTACAAAGAATAATAAAGTGAGAATTAAAACCTGATGAATGAATGTGGATTAAGCAGCATAAAAGAAATATATACAATGAGGTTTCAACTGCAAAACAAATATATGAATGAAAAGTGAATGTATTGAATTGAAGGAGATAAAGAAAAACAGAGAACTGGAAAATTCCTTTGAAAAGAAATCTTTAAGAATTTATGGAAATGGTAGAAAAAAAAGGGTAGATAGTAAGAGAACTTATGAAGTGGTGTATTGAATTATGTTTATCTAAACTAGATTTAATAACTGTCATTTTCTCTTACTTCTAAATTCTTTTGTTTTCTACTACTTATTCTTTTTCAGTGTTTTGAATAACTTTGCTTACCCTGAAAGGTATGATGGGTATATATGCATGAAATAAATTAACAATAAACTAGCACTGAATCAGTCTTTCCACTGCTTGTCCAACACCTTAATCACTATATCACACTCTTTTCCCGTTTTATTTTTATAATTAGTTTTAATATTTTAAATGATTTTTTTATCCTACTGCAATTAAATCTGGTATGAAATTCATATCTGTGATGAATTATAGACAATAAAACATACAATTAATAGCACACAAACATGCAATTAATTACCTTCATATTAGTTTGAAATTATGACATAATTGTCTTTATCCTTAAGATGGTTTTAAAGATATTAGCATGAGTATCCTTGGTAGAATAAAAACCTTTTTTCAGACTAAAGAATAACAACAACAAAAAAGGTATTTTCTTAAGGACATTCTGTACCAAATTCTTTTCTTTCCTTTTTTTCCCCTAGTGTGGTCAGAACATTTAAATATATTTATTTGACCTAAATCAGCAGGAAAGCTTATTACAGTGCTCTGCTCCAAAGAAAATAAAGCCCATGTCCCACTGCACCAATGGATGCAAAGTGGATGTAAAATGTTAAAAAAAGCTTGCCATCCGTTGGAAAACGCGAGGCATCCGTTGTGTACTCACTGCATACGTGTTTCATACGC
>BHFT01042869.1:0-32519 GCA_004320025.1 Laticauda laticaudata
GAAGAATATTGAGATTAGCAGATTCAGTGATGTGTGTGTGTGTGTGTGTATAAATCTGAAGTATAGTAATGCTGTGCCTACCATCTTGCAGATATGATTTATCATGCAACTTTTAAAAACAAAAACAACTAGCAAAGAGATTGTGTAATCAATACATACCAAATTACCTCTAGATTTTGTTGCCATACAAAGTTGGCAATTAAAGAATCTATTCTAAATATCATCAATTTTGGATTATCAAATTCCCAAAGCATTATTAAATCTAGATATCAAAAAAAAATTGGAAACTGCTTTACACTGAATGAGTCCACTGGTTCTCTTTAGCAAAAAAATATGATCAGTTGTTATATGGACAGCAGCTCTTCAGAATTTCAGCAAAGTTTTTGAAACATGATCTGCTACTTTCAATGAATTTGTACAGACGAGGCCCTCTAAATACCAACCAAATATTTTTTCTTCTTGGTCAATTATCAATTGTCAAGATTTAGTGGTAGAGTCATTGTTTCAGTGGTAGACACATTCCTTGCAAAATTAGGCATTAGGCTCCCAAATCTATAGAGAGGATTTGGAAAGAGTGCAGAGAATAAAGGAGTGTCTATACTTTATTGTTTGCTGTCCCTAAGATGCATTGATTCACTATAAAAGAGGGAGTTAAGTTAAGGCAAGAAGCAATTGATGGAAGCTTATCAAAGAGAGATCTAACTAAGGAGAGATTTTCTGAGAATAAGAACAATTATGCTGTGGAATGGCTTGACTCCAGAAGTTGTAGGTGCACCATCACTGGAGCTTTTTAAGAAGAGATGAGACACCATTTGTCTGGCATGGTAGAAGGGTCACCTGAGCAGGGGATTGGACTAGAAGACCTCCAAAGTCCCTTCCAATTCTGTTATTCTGTTATATTCTGCTAAATACGATTAGCAAGACTATTCCATGTAGCATAGCTGGACCATGTACCTTCTTTTGTACAACTTCCATTTCTCTTGGCCTCCCCCTAAAGCAGAGGCTGGCTCAGGAATTCTGGGAGTTGAAGTCATACAAAGTCCACTGTTCCCCACCCCTGCCCTAAAAGCATATAGTTAAGGTATAACAAAAAAAAATCCAGGCCTTCTGAAACTATATTTCAGGGAAATTTAGAATGTGATGGGTTATTGCAAAAGATCAAAAGAAAAGAAAAGAAAAGAAAGAAAACACCCACCATGTTCATTTGAACATTGAATTTTCAATCCCTCTAGCCTTTCCTCTTAATCAAGAGTTCTTTTTTAAAAAAAAACCTAAAAGGTTGGGTGGCCTGAAAAAGTTGGAAACTTAAATTACCGTTTCAAAGCCATATTATATTCTCAGAATATATTCAGTGCAGTTTACTCCCAGCTGCATGGTTACAGAGGACTGTTCATTTCCCCAAATGAATCCTTTTTGCAAAATAAATAAATCCAGGAATGAGCAATGTGGCTAAAGAGGTGCTTTTTATTTAATTTAGGGCACAAATAGGTGCCCAGACCTAACCAGTACACTGCAAAGGAATGTCTCCTTTAACAGTGGCATTTGTCTGTATTTATTTTTGGAAGTGAGTTAAGCGACATAATTCATAATCAGAGGTGGAATTTCCAGAATAACCTCAATCAGGTGGAGTCAGCAATGGATTAGAAGTAGCAATGTAAAAATTCCTGCTTGCAGCAGGAAGTGAAAATTATGATTCAATGAAAAGAGATCTGATTCAATTTTTCTTTACTGTACCCACTACCCATGGAATTGAAGTCACAAGATTATGCCATCCCTGAGCATTTGTGTAGGGCTTTTAAATTATTTTCGACTGGCTTATGTATACCCTCAGGATCAGAGTTAGCATGGTGGTACTGGTTGTAATATTGATCAGCTTTGTAGAGTTGTTTTAAGGCTCAGATCCAATGTTATATGAGCAACATCCACCTGCCATGACAGCTTTGTCTTGGTAAAATCTGGATCCGTAATAAACTTTGGGATATCTTTCCCTCTGAGGTCAGATTGGTTCTGATCTTTCTGGCCTTTCAGGAAGACCTGGATACCTCCTCCCCTCCCCAATCTGTGAAAAGTGACCTACAGCTATTGAATTCTTGGTCACCTTGACATATATAAGGGGGTGAAATATGATTGACCTTGCTTTAAGAAAGTTAGAAATGGTTAGTTGTCAACTCGTAAATCATTCCTATGCCTCTTTCCGAGTTGCCATAAGAAGGAGGAGGGGGAGGAGACCTGAGGAAGCAGTGCGGCAGATAAAGGCCAGAAGCACATTCCACACTTATCTTGTGGAGATTGTAGCCTAGGCTACTGGATATTCTGCCCTCAAAAATCCTTCATTGGAGAGTGTGATTGATGATACTCAGCCCAGCGAATTTGTTGGACAATCTGATTTATGACACTCCAGGGGNTTATCTTGTGGAGATTGTAGCCTAGGCTACTGAATATTCTGCCCTCAAAAATCCTTCATTGGAGAGTGTGATTGATGATACTCAGCCCAGAGAATTTGTTGGACAATCTGATTTATGACACTCCAGGGGAGTGGGAGGAAACAGGATCATAGGTGATAGTAAATCACATGCCTCAGAGCATTCATTCATGCTCCTAATAAAACATTTGGATTCTTTTGAAGATTGGCTCAAGGCTCATGATTTAATTAGGGCAATAGTCGGAACCCTGACAGTAGTATTTAGATGGGAGGCTATCAAAAAACAGTTGTCATCCTAACATGATAGTGAGCATCAAATACAAATAAATATTTGTGTTTGTAACATTTGTAAATTACAAAATTAGGGCACTATGCCTTTAAAAATGGAAAAAGAGGTTTCCCATCTCCAAAGAACCATTCTACTATGTGGTACTTATGGAGGATTTTTTCTAAGCTTAGCTGTCATGTTGGGAATCAATAGAAGTTAAAGTATTGCAGCATCTATACAGACCCCTGATATCTCAGCTAAATTATCTTGGAACAACCCTGGTGACAATTAGATTTACCACGCACAAAAAGAGAACATTTCCCAAACTTAATTGACATAGGAGTAGAGAGGTGTTAATCAAATAGATCATAATGTATTGGTACCACCATAACAATTAAACTTACAATATTACTTTTTGTAATAAGTTAGTTGTTGAAGTACGGAAATAAGTAGCACTTGGCAACTTATAACATCATTTGAAAATCTATTAAAAATAGTTCATTTTAGAAAATAAACCTATTGTTTTGAACAGACACCTGGGACTATTGGAATACNCGGAAATAAGTAGCACTTGGCAACTTATAACATCATTTGAAAATCTATTAAAAGTAGTTCATTTTAGAAAATAAACCTATTGTTTTGAACAGACACCTGGGACTATTGGAATACTTTTGGGGCTTTGAAAAATAGATTAGGAATTAATATTCCATGCCTTCTACCTCAATGCACAAGGGACCTTTCATCTCTGCCATTCTATTTCTCCCTCAAAAATAAACTTGACATATCAATCAGAATCAGAATAGAGCTGGAAGGGACCTTGGAGGTCTTCTAGTCCAACCCATTGTTCAAGCAGAAGAAACTATACCATCTAAGACGAGTGTCTCTTCTTAAAAACTTCCAGTGATAAAGCACCCACAATTTCTGAAGGCAAGCTGTTCCACTGGTTAATTGTCCTCACTGTTAGGAAGTTTCTCCTCAATTCCAGGTTGCTTCTCTCCTTAATTAATTTCCATCTGTAGTTTCTTGTCCTACATATAGGTGCTTTGGGAAATAAGTCAACTCCTTTGTGGCAGCCCCTCAAATCTGGAATGCTGCTACCATGTCACCCCTAGTCTGTCTTTCCTCTAGACTAGCCAGTCCAAAACCCTGCATTTTTATTCTGTCAACATTGAAATAGTGAGATAAAGTGGATGAGAATTTCCTAGCCAGTTCCAGTCCAATCTACCAGCCTTTGTCCTTTGAATAAGTTGTGTGCTGTCCTTGCTTGTGTTCTAATTCTGAGGTCACCAAGTACATAACCGGAGTTCTTAGCGAGGATTAAACCTGTATAAACCACACCAGGCATTCTTACCCTCACTTTCTATAAAAGATTACTTGGCCTCCTGAGTCACCTTATTATCTTATCACTTCATTCTAAAGGGTGTGAAGGAAAAGGCGAAAGAAAAGGATAAGAACAGCACAATACTATTTTATAGTATCATTCTCAACTCTCCTGTATCTTTTCACCACTACAATTTAACGAGCAAAAATTTCAAGGAAACCAATATTTCTCAGAAAAGTATTTATACCTGTTCTACAGCTTCCTGTTGATAACAGTGAGAACAGTCTAAAGAGGCCAGAGCAATTGCCAATGTATTAGTCATTAAAGAGTAACTTTATATCTGAATAGGTAATTTTATTAGACAAAGGAAATAATCTGGGTGACTATACTGAACACAATGGAATTGTTGGAGGGGAAAAAGATGATTGTGCCATGTAGAAATAGATTGAAGGAATTTTACATGTTTTGATTACCTTCTGATCAGGTGTTTAATAGTTCAAAATGTTCTTCCGTTTTTTTCTTCTTTTGAGGCAAAAGATATTAACAGCCAATAGTTTTGCACAATTATTTGAGGAACAAGTTAGTGTGCTCAGAAATTATTCTGGTTATTCTATAAAATTAGATATATGGCAAATGTTGTGGGATCGAAATTATAAATTAACAATGTTCACTGCATACAAACAAATATATATAAAATGTTTTATAGATGGCACTTCTCAACAGTAAGAAAAACCAAGATGTTTAAAGACATGTCAGCTAACTGCTGGAAATGTAATCAGACTCCCGGCTCATACTACCACATGTGGTGAATGTGCTCAAAAGCCAAGGCATACTGAACAAAAATACATACTTGGATTAAAAAAAAAAAAGATTTAAAACCAGAAATATATCTGTTGAGTATCATACCAGAATAATATAATGAAGGGACTATGTATTTAATATTACATGTGTTAGCACCAGCTAGAACTGTATTTGCAGAATACAGGGAATGTGTGGAGATCCCTACAAAAGAGAAGATAATAATAAAAAAAAATACTAGAATGTGCAGAAATGGATATATTAACACTTGAAATTAAAGAGACGGAAGATATAGAATATTTTGAAACATGGGATTCGTTTTATCAATGGTTAACTAACAGAAACAGAAGTTAGAACATTTACAATTATAAGAGAAAGATTAATTTTATCATGAAGGTTCATTATGATATGTTTATTATCAATATGATTTAGTAATAACAATTAAGTTAATACTATATGGAGAAAACATTATATGATCACTATCAATGAACATTATGATTATGATGATTGCTCAAATTAACTGTAACCAGACAACACACTGTTTAGACATTGAAATTGTTGCTCTTTCTTTATGTAGTAAAATCTGTTTTAAAAAAAGAAATTAGATTTACACATGCTAAGCTCCAATCCTCCTCTCCAACCCAAGTCTATGCTGGCTTGGGCATGTCGTGAGGATGGCTGATAGTTGGATTCCAAAAGACCTCCTGTATGGAGAATTTGTGCAGGGAAAGTGCCCTAGAGGGAGATCATCGCTGAAATATAAGGATATCTGCAAGAGGGATCTAAAGGCCTTGGGAATTGATATCAACAGCTGGGAAACCTTGACCTCTGATCATTCAGCTTGGAGGCTAAAGACGCAGCATGGCCTTCTTCAATTTGAAAAGACACTCGTTTGGCAGGCTGAGGCAAAGAGGCAGTCCTGGAACCAGTGAAATCTGGGGACTGGACAAGAGACAGACTGTATCTGTCCTCAGTGTGGAAGGGATTGCCACTCTCAAATCAGCCTTTTTAGCCACACTAGGTGCTGTTTTAGGACCTCTTTTCAGATCATGATACCATAGTCTCTTAAGACTGAAGAATGCCAATTAATTAAGCTCCAATCTAGTTTAATCCTCTAGTTTAAATGGGTAGTTCACATATTACACTAATCCACAACCTTACTGCCATATGAATGCTGTTGATTGTCTATGGCCATAATGGCAAACCTATGGCATGCTTGCCACAAGTGGCATGCAGAGCCATTTGTTCTGGCACACGAACCGCAGGCAAACTTACCTCACTGCATATACATGTGCCTCACAGCTTATTTTTCTGATGGTTTCAGGCCTTTTTTGGCCTCCCAGAGGCTTGGAAAAAGCCTCTGCAATGCTTTTCAGGATGAATAGGCCCATTTCGTCACTTCCTGTAATACCAGAAGAACGGGCATATTATGTTCGTGATGCATCTGGCCCATGGGCCACCAGTTTGACATCCCTGGTCTATGGAGAGTCTCAGTCAGCCAGGTCATGGTTGTCCTAAAGGTGCTTTTTCAAAAGACAATTGGACATATTTTTTTTCTTGAAGACATTTCACTTCACATCCAAGAAGGGAACTGTTTAGAACTGAAAGAAGCTTCTTGGATGAGAAGTAAAATGTCTTCAAGCAGAAAACCAAAGTCCAATGACCTTTTCAAAAAGCACCTTTGGGAGAACTTTGTTGATTATCTTATGAAACATATTAATCTCCCTCCTTGCAACACAGGAACTTATTCAGAGAATGGGAAGGAAAAGCTTTTAAGATTTACTGTATTCTGAATCGTTCTTTAAAATTACCCATTGTGTGGGTAATTGCACTTAAAATTCCACTAGATATATGTTTTCAAAAATTCGAAGATGGAAGAAAAGCCATTAAGGCTAATCATCATGCAAAATATTCTGGGAAATATGGCAATTCGCATCTGTAACATTTTTGACCTTCAGAGGTTCATGCTCCCAATGTTCAGAGTATAGGAAGCCAACCCCTGATTTCTGATTCTGGTGAAAGTCTGTTCCTGTTTTTGAAGATAAATAATTCTATTTAAATTATTCCCAAGAGATCCTCCTAATTTCAGCAATGAAATAACTTTCTGCTGAAAGATCTTTGTTTGTTTCTGGTGTAAATATTCCATGCAACCTAAGCCTATGAAAAAATGAAGTCATGTAAGAAATTACTCTTACAAAATCCTGCTTTGGACTCAGAAGACTCTGTTCTTGGATCAGATGCTAAAGTGGGTGATTGCTGACTTTAATGCTGATTAAAAAGCATTTCAATTTGGCTTATAGTCTGATTTATGGTTTAGTGGCTTTCATGGCTATTCTATGAAGTCTTCTTCAATGTTGATGTCTTCTCAATATATGAACTTCAATTCCCAGAATTTTCATCAATTTTATATTGATTGGGGAATTAATTGGAGATTAAAATTCACACAACTGGAGGGTGCCCTGATGAAGGGGTATATTAGCCTATACCAAGAAAGAGACAGTAGAAATATCATTCTTATTTTTCCTGATTTTTGAGGCTATTGATTAGAGAATAGTTCTGAACTTAAGGCCCAAATTGTGTTTGGTATTCTTTTATTTTCAGATTGCTGATCCCAGAACAGAATGTACTGTTATTAAATATACTAAATATTAAATATATTAAATATAACAAACTCCTTGTAAGTCCATTCAAAATTAGCCAATAAAGAATTCTATTCTGTTATAAGAATTCTACACTATATTTGCGATGAGGTCTGGAAAAGATGCCCAGTTGGACTTAATAGCATGGAGCACTGGAGGTAGGCACATGGTATGGCAACAGGAGGTCTTGTAGATAACTGGGGCCTAAGCCATAAAGCATACGACTGTCTACATCACAGAAAGCAATTTGAATTGGGCATCTAGTACAGTTATTTCAACATAGAGTGATACTGACATCTTCAAGATATGACCACATTTCCAGTTGTTTGCAATTATTAGACCACCATCAAGGATCATTCCATAAAGAGCAATCCAGCTCTGAAGTGACTATTATATTTGCACCAATACAGATCTCTTTTGTCTATGTAATATGAGAAATATACTTTTATTTAACATATGCCAGTAGTTTTTAAAATGTTTACCAATGATCTAAATTGATTGCTTATTGTACCCTATTACTATTATTAAGTGTTGTACCTTATGATTCTTCACTCTTGATGAATATATCTTTTCTTTTATGTACACTGAGAGCATGTGCACCAAGACAAATTCCTTGTGTGTCCACTCACACTTGGCCAATAAATAGAATTCTATTCTATTCTATTCTATTCTATTCTATTCTATTCTATTCTATTCTATTCTATTCTATTCCTATTTCCATTTTCATTTCCATTTCCAATTCCAATTCCAGTTCTATTCTATTCTATTCTATTCAATATCTACATCTTGTTTTGTTTTCTTGTTTTGGTGTTTTTTAAGTTGACATCTTTTTGTAGACCACTCTTGGTTCAGAAGCAATGTATCTTTCCATCTGTATGTACTTTGATATTGAAGTCACCTTTAGAGACGCAATTGAGAAGCATTAGGAATTTACACATTACAACAGTTATGGGAAATCTGTGATATGTATGTCACAAGTGATATAGGAGATAACCAGGCAGAGTCTGGGGGGGGGTGTCAAATGCATCATAAGTCATGAGTTCCTGTGTGCCCACAAGAGATCTAAACCCAGCCCACCTTGAATGCCTCTCTTATTTCTCATGCATTTCCCTTAACCTGCTTAGGCCTCAACTTCAGCCCTAGTGTCACTGCTGCCATTCAAAACGGCTGCCTTGTGCCTTTCTCCAAACTTTGAACTTTGAAAAGAAACTGGAGAATTATATTTTTCCAGTATTTCTTTAACTCAAAGCATAAACATTCTCTTGGTTTTTAAGTCAAGGCTGATCAACTTGCAAAATAAATGAATACAGCAGTCACTGGACTTTCCATTCCCAAGGGAAGTGGGTAGAAAGAAGACCTGGTCAGATAAAGTATAGGATTAGAGCACTTTTTTTTCTTCTTCAAATTTTGAATCTGAACAATACTAAAGAACAAAAAACGTTATCCTCCTCACCCAAACTCTTTTAGTAAAATGCATAGCAAGCAAGGTATATTATTTGAAATTGCACATTAGAGATGATAGAAAGGACACTTCACACAGGAAGAAGAAGGAACCATGTTCTTTAAAATGGACCCTGTGGTTTAAAGCTACCATGTAATCTGTGCCTGTTATTCTACAATGTTCATGAACTCATTGTCAAAACAGTTGGGTATACTTTGTCAAGTTATTTCCGGCCTCCTGCTTCTGAAGAACTGCATGCTAAGGCAAATAAAACACAGTTTCTGCTTGTTTGCACACTATGACTCAGCTAGTAATCCTATAATGCATTTTTGGAAACAAGTGCCAATTTCTCCACAGTTCCGTTTCATATTTAGAAGAACTGACCTTCAATTGAATCTTTGATTAATCATTCTTGGCTTGGGAAATTGCATTTGCAAAAATGACAGGAACTGATTGTGAATTTCAGAATGATTCTAGAAAAGCAGCTGGAGAGCAAGGAAAACAAAAATAATCCCCAAAAATTTTGTTGTAGATATTTGTAGATGCACATTGTGAAACAAATTTACAGCATCAGATTGACTGTGCAGCGGAGCGACATGGAGTTGGGGAGGGTTTTTTTATTTTGCTTTTTAATATTAAACTGCTTTTATAACTTAAACTCTAAAAGAGTCGGGTGTGATGTCTGAACAGAGCTGATTTTCAACATTCTACAAAATTCTCTGAGGGTTAAAGCAACTGAAATATTGACTGAGATCAATCAATAGAATGAACCTGTTCAATCTCCATTTCATGGGCAACTAATCCATTTTCAAACTCAGCTCAAAGTACAGGTATAGTCCTTGTCTAGCAGCCACAACTGGCAATTTTGGTAGTTAAGCAAAACTATCGCAAAGTAAAATTGGTACTGTGCTTACAACCTTCAACTTTCCATTGCTTTACGGATCTCTGAAGGTTGCTAATATAAGGAATGGCTGTAAAGTTACTTTTTATATCAACCTACTTGCCATTGTGAGTAGGCACAGCTATGGACAAGGCACCATGTAGATGTTTGCAGTAGGAATTCTAGACAAGAATAGGAAGATAGGTCAGTAAAATCCTAATGTACTATCCAGGCTTTAAGATGTGAAATGAAGAGGAGAAATAATAGTGGCAGGTCAGAACTGGCATTACGTCCAAAGAAAGAAATCTCTTTTGCAGGTAAACTAACATAGGTGGTAAAGAGGCCCAGGACTCCCCATACAGCACTTCCTTATTACGACCATGGTTTTCAAAATAGCTTGTCATTTGATCATGGGTTCCATAAGGAGTGGTCATTGGCCATGGTGGCTATTTACAGAGGCAGCCACTGTGGTCATTTCACCATATGTCTTTCAAAGGATCTTCTCAGAATTATGCAATTAGCTACTCTTCTTGTTGTCTATAGAGATTCTTATTCATCCAGGTCATGCTTGTCCCAAAGGCACTTCTTTTCAAGAGGCAACTGGACTTTCTGGTTTTTCTTTGAAGACATTTCGCTTCTCATTCATGAAGCTTCTTCAGCTATTCTTGGATGGGAAGCCAAACATCTTCAAAGAAAAAACAGAAAGTCCAGTTGCCTCTTGAAAAAGCCTCTTGTTTTTTGTGTTATTCCCACCATAATGTAGGGCCTCAGTACAGCATCTCACTCACCACTTCGTCCAGTCTGCAGCATCTCTCATGTCTGAATCTGGAGCTTGTATTGGATTTGCTGCATAATGATGCAATGTTGAAAACGTGGCCAACCTGTCACAGTGTCTGATGCCTCCCCTCCTCCTTTCTTATCTGGGCTTGGGACTGGCAATGGCAAAGTTAAAGTGCAGTTAGCTACTTCCAGTTGGAAAAGTTGTTGTTGCATTGCTACTGCGATTGAAAAGGTATAACTGAAAGGAGTGCATCATAAGAATACACTATGAAATTAAAACTACAGTGAAGCAATAGTCCTTGTTAACAGTAAGTTCTCTTTGCATTGTTATAGATGGATTTTTTTGGGGGGGGGAATCCCCACAAAAATTGCATGTGATATATCTGTGCTAATTTATGCTCTGATTACCCCTCGGTGCAAAAAAAAGGGATTGTGAATCAGTGAATTCAGCTTTGATCAAAATAATGCCGAATGCTACTCCTCATCCAAGAAGCTTCTTCAGCTCTGACTGGATGATCCTTCCACATGGCACACTGAATTTAGTGCTTAATGGAGCTCTGCAGGTTTGCCAATGCACTGGAACCAAGAACTACCTGCACAGGCTGAACTGGCATGATTCTTATTTTTATCCAAATTAAAGCAATATGGAATGTAAACAACTAAAAGGAAGTAAGGGGATTAATTATCCATCAAATATTTCATTTTTTCTTAATGTGGCTGTTCCTCTCGAGTATGAAATCTCACATGTTCATCTAAAAGGACAACATCTAGAAGACATAAAAATGAAGAGAAGGAAGGTTATTTTCCAGCTTCTTGATATCACACAGTTCTCTATGGGTCTGTAAGAATGTCATGTTATTTTTGCAAGGATGGTTCCTACTATAGTTTGCAGGAGCACCACCTAAAGACTACTTTGCCATCTCACAGAGTTTTGGGCCAAAGTCTCCTTCTATTAATAGTATACCAGGATCACAGGGTCAACCGTAAGAGGTTTGCCCAGGGTAGTTTTTTATGAAAGTAAGTTAAAAATAGACAAAAGTTCTAACTTGGTCAAACGTTAATTTGGTGAGATAAAAATAAGAACTGCATAAGATAAAAATAAGTACCTTGCAGGCCAATAAAAACATGAGTTGGGTCACTAGGTCTTTTGCAGTTGCTAAAACTGTAGAATAAGCATAACCCACAACAATTTGGTCTTCAGGATACTTGCAAGGAAAGGAACAAAAGTTAAGTAAAGTGATAAAGTTTACTTAAATAAATAAAGTTAAGTGATAAAAATGTGACTTGATGCTTCTGAAGCTGCTGTAAAGATAGAATGGATATATGTTGAATATACAATTTAATTGTTGCTTTTAATTTACAAAGACTTTATTCTAGTTGCATGCATTCATTCAGCAAGTTAGAAGTTATGATGGCACTGAATGATGGTGGAATCAAAACCATGTTAACCAGAAGATAAGGATTTTACTTTAGGTATATTCTTCTTCAGTTTTGACTATGCCAACATCTTCCTTACCAGATTTCAACCACTCTACCACCACCACCACCATTAGAAGTGGACGTCTATGGAGATACTCAGTCATCCATGTCATGGTTGTCTCAAAGATACTTTTTTTCAAGAGGCAACTGGACTTTCCAGTTTTTCTTTGAAGACATTTCACTCCTCATCCAAGAAACTTCTTCAGCTCTGACTGGATTATCCTTCCATTTCCCACCACCCAGTAAGAGCTGGAGAAGCTTCCTGGGTGAGAAGCAAAACGTCTTCAAAAAAAAAACAACAACCCCAAACAGAAACCCCAGTTGCCTGCCTCTGAAAAAAGCATCTTGTGGACCTAGAGGTAAGCTTAATTTAGACCTAGAAATAGAAGTAGCATCAGAATAGACTACAACAGATTGAATGCTTGTAATGCCAAGTGTGATTGGACACACAAAGGAAATTTGTCTTGGTGTAAATACTCTCAGTATACATAAAGAGAAAAGGTACATTCGTAAGAAATCAAGAATCATAACGAACAACATTAATGAGTAGTCATAATGGGTACAATCAACAATCAAATCACACAAGGAAACAGTCAATAAGATCGATACAGGATAAAGCGACAAAGTTACAGTCCTAAATCAAGTGGGGGCGGATGGATGATAAGGAGTGGGTTAGAAGATTAACAGTAATTAGTAGTTGTACAACTTAATAATCAGTTGAATGGTGTTGAGGCGGAATTTGTTTTGTAGTAGGCAGAGTGATGGCTTTTGGGAAAAAGTTTGTTCTTGTGTCTAGCTGTTCTTGGTGTAAGCATTGTTTTGGAGGGAATGAGTTGAAAACAGTTTAAGGGGTTGTTTCCGGGATTTATATGAAAAAGGGGGGTCTGTAAAATATTTTCAATAGCCTCTCTTTGACTCGTGCAGTAAACAGTCCTCAATTGAAGATAGATGGGTAGATAATTGTTTTTTTCTGCAATCTATTTATCCTCTGAAGTCTGTATCTTTCCGTTGGGTTGTAGATACCAAACCAGACAGTTATTAGAGGTGTGCAGATGAATGACTCAATTATTTCCTCTGTAGAAACTGGACATCACAGCTCCTTGGACAGTTTGAGCCTTCTGAGTTGGTGCAGAAACGAAATTCTTGTTGTGCTTTTTTGATAATATTTTACTCAACCATGATCCCAACTCAATAATTTGCAGAAACTTTCCCATTATCTGCAACTAACCTTCCTTTCACATAGAAACTCTGGACCTATTACTCTGCAATATTTGATGTTCTTTGTGTGGCAATGTGAGCTGTTGTGACAATTTGTTTAAAATATGAATTCTTATTTATTTCTCTGCTCAGACACAAACTTTAATAATAATAGAAATATAAGAAATTGACTCCTATTTATTGTAAGCTGCCCATACGTGAAATGGCAGATGTCAGCCTTCAAGATTCTTCTACCCTATCTGCCTTTCCATCTTCAGCTGTCATAAGAAAATGGGGGGAGGGGAAGGAGGGGATGAAGTCTAGAAGTGTGCTGGAGGTGTTACATTATGTTCTGTGTTAAATTGCAGGGGGGAGCAAATCCATCAGAGTTAGTTTCTATTTCTCGCTTAGCTTTCTTTCTCTGCGCAACTGCAACCCATTTATCAAAGTATGCCAAGGCAATGGACAGAGGCCTCATCATCCACCTGAAGATGCCTCACATCATTCATAATTCACAATTTCTAATTGGAAGTTTTCATTTGAACTATTGGGGGTGGGAAAAACTTCCATCACTTTGTATAATGTGATTTGCGCACCTAATTTCTCAGATCAGAAATTCTTTGTTGCTAAATCCACTGATCATTTCAAAAAGATAACTTTTCTCTAACCTAAAAGAGTCTAAGCTTTCTTTCTTGGATTTGAATGGGAGCACCATCACGACATTATCTGAATCTCATCTATCCAGCGCACCCAGAGAAAACACCCAATTTCTTCCGAGGGGGCCCTGACACATGTCATCTTCAAATAAGTGACCAGGAAGATCTGGGAGCCATTGGAGGGCAAGATTTCTTTGCAGTACAAGGAAGCCCACATCTTAGGCAAGAGCTCAACTCTGGAAGAGGATCCAGCTGTGAAGCCAGATGGGTCGGGGGTTGGCTGGAAATGATCCGGAGAAGGACCCCTCCCTCCCAGGGATAAACCACCCAGCCGGCGGTGGAAAAGAGGACCATGGCAAGCAGAAGGAAAGAGAAAACTCTCACTGGATCAAGCCAGGAAGAACCCCTTAATGAAGCCTTTGAAGAAACTCCAAGTGCACCAAAGTAGCAAAGGTATGAAGGGGAAGGGGAGTTAGCCCCAGCTACAAGAAGCAGAGCAGCCCCCTCTCCCATAAATCAACGCCCAAACCAGCAGAGCCCCGGGCCCCCAGCGGGAGGTGTAATTCACTAGAAGGCATAAGAGCTCCTAAGTTGCCTCCGTTAGAAAGTAACAGTACGGGCAAAAATCCCAAAACCTTGGGTTTTTCCCTGGCCCAAAGTTTTGGGCTATATGTGAAAGAATAAGCGGGACCGGCATTTTTCAATCAAAGGCAGCCAAAGTGAGATGTGTTCCCAGGTGCTCTGCGAGGGAACAGCTGCCAGAGTGGGATGGTACCCTGCATAATGATAATGCTCCCAGTTGAATGAATTTAACCTATTTCGACTGTGCTTGGCGGGCTAGGTTTGAGGACCCATTGGCAGAAGCGCAAGGCCCAGAATCAGGAAATGAAGACCATAAATCCAGGGGTGGAGATCAGTGGCTGACTACACCCAAGAATTTCAGAGCTACAGTTAGAAGGTAATATCCGAGGCTGGTCTCAAGGAAGCCCTGATAGAAGCATTTAAAGGATGGATCTTAGATGAAGATCGTGTACAGAGATGACATTTTGAAAGACCCAAATATTGCAGCATGTTGGTACTTCCTGGCAGAAAGAAAAGTGGAAATTGATTTAACCGAAGCAGACGGCAAGGGAGGGTTCTGGGTGGACGCATGCCTTTCCTCCACCACGTCTCAAGGAGGTCCCAAACCTCAGACGGAGGAGCGTGGGCAAGACCCAAACCCCCTCTGCCTGGTTTCCGATGTGGGAAGGAAGGTCACCAAGCCTGTGAACGTGCAAAGTCAAGCTGGAACCGAAGGGGCGCCAAAATAGAAGGGGAAGAAACCTGAAAATCACCCAGCGAAGCCTTGCAAAGCGTCTTAAAGATGAAAGAAGGTGGAGAGGTACGCCCTTCTCCATGTGGGAAGAGGAGTCAACCCTGCTACCCCTGAAGAGAGCGATTGCGAACTGCGGAAGCAGCGACTTCCTGATCAAGTCCAACGAGGGGCCCTATGACCATTCCGGGTGAAGTTGAGGGTTACCCACTTCAGGGCGTTGAAGGGAAATGCTAGCCACTGGCTTAGACTCTGGGTGCACGAAGGTGTGTAATCAACCAGAATAGTGGAAAAAGGACTTGAAAACTAAGACCTTTAAAAATGCCCCATTGCTTTTGCAATTAAGATGATCAGTGGCTGGGGGTTGCCCTGGCACATTTGTATCATGGGAACCTGTGGAAAGAGTGCAATACGTATGGGGCGAGAAGCATAATAGACTCTGGTTTATTGTGGCCGCCTGGATGGAAGCAACCATTATTACTGGATTACCCTGGCTCCGGAGAATGGAACCCCCAGGTTAACTGAGAAAGGGGTCATTGCGCGATCGCAACCAATCACAAACCGGAAAAGAAGGGGTGACCCTCAGTCGAAGCTTCAGAATCTGACTGAAATAGCTTCCACAGGTTACCGAACCCTTGAAGGGGAGGAGAAGATTCCAAAAGAATATTGGGATTTAAAGGAAGTATTCAGTGAAAAGGCCTCGGATGAGCTCTGCCTCACCGGCCAACAGATTGTGCTGTTGAAATTTTACCTGGGGTGAAGCTCCCGAAACCAAAGTTATACTCAATGACCCCATGAGAATTAGAGGAACTAAGATTGTTTATAGATAAAAATTTGGAACGTGGTTTCATGCCAACCTGCTAGGCCCATGTAGGCAGCCCCAGTGTTGTTCTGTGAAAAGAAAGATGGCTCCAAACACTTGTGGTGGACACAGAAATTTGAACGCTATTTCCATGGAAACCGTGTACCTCTCCCTTGATTGAAGAACATGCTGGCCCACCTAGCCAAGGGAAAGATTTTTCACAAAGTTGGATTTGAGAAGAAGCATACTACCGAATCCGAATTAAGGAAGGGGATGAGTGGAAGCACACCTTTAAACTGCCCGATGGGTTGCTTCCAATTCAACGTTCTTCCTTTTGGCCTACAAGGGGCCCCAGCTGTATTCATGCAGATGATAATCAGGTGTTACATGAACATTTATACAGGGGGGTTCTGGTTTACCTGATGACATCCTTATCTATACGGAAAGTCTGGATGAAATGTGAAACTGGTGCGGTTGGTTCTAGAGAAACTGTGTGCCGCTAAGTTGTATGCTAAACTATCCAAGTGTGAATTCCATCAAGAGAAAATTGACTAATTTGAGATATTGCATTCATCTGAGAGCATAGAAATGGATCCAAGACAAGGTGCGTGCCATATTGGATGGGCTCCCCCACATACCAGAAAACAACTTCAGAGCTTCTTGGGAATTGCAAATTTTTACCAGCAATTTATCCTGACTTTTGCTAAGATAGCAATGTCCATCACAAATCTTTAAAAACTAAAGGAGAGGTGAAGCCAGGACCAAGCAAGCCGTTGGAGTGGTCTATGGAGTGCCAAGCAGCTTTTGGAAAAGCTAAAATGACTGTTTGCTGCAGAACCAGTGCTAAAGCACCCGGACATGGAGGCTCCTTTTGTGATCCAAGCCAATGCGAGTGATTGTGGCCATTGGAGCGGTGTTAACTTCAAATCAATGAGAAAGGGACATTACAAGCCTTGTGCATATATCTCCTAGAACTATCTGAAAACTGAAAGAAGGTGGGGCCGTCTGGGAAAAAGAAGCTTTTGCATCGTTCTGGGCCTTACTGACCTGGAGACATTTCTTGGAAGGAGCAAAACATTCCATTTGAGGTATGGACTGACATAAAAATTTGGAAGCCTGTGAAAAAGCCTCAAAGCTGTCCCCTAAACAGAGTCTGCTGGGCCCAGTATTTCAAGCGGTTCAATTTCTCACTGAAGTACATTCAGGAGGGAAGAACTTCATGGCGGATGCTCTCTCTAGACTACCCCAAATATAATTGATACGCCAGGAAGTGATAAGTCCAATTGTTTCGACCAAACATCAAGCACACCACGTGATCACCAGAGCCCAAAAGAAGAAACAAGAAGTGGATTTATCAAATGACCTAACCGCACAACTAAAAGAAGCCTTAAAACTTGATGATTTTGGTTCTTGGCTCATTGAATGACTGTACGGTTAGAGATGGTTTGGCTTGGGTGAGGACCAAGTTGTATGTGCCACAGGTGCTGAGGGCTCAAATACTACAACAAGCTCATGATTTACAAAGCAGCTGGTGCATGTTTGGATTTGTGAAAACCTTACACCTGGTTAAGCGGCAATTCTGGGGCCTACTCTGAAGAAGGACATTGAAGCTAATGTAGCTAGCTGTCCAATTTGTGCTTCGGCAAAAGAGACCTCCTGGTAAGCCAGCAGGGTTGTTACAAAATGTAGCTAGACCAACAGTCCCCTGGAAGGAAACTCTATGGACTTTATAGTAGAATTACCCGAAAGCAGTGGAAACACAGTTATTTGGGTGGTAGCTGATTTGTTTTCCAAACAAGTACATTGCATACTTGTTTCCAAGATTCCATCTGCAAAGACGTTGGCTAAACTGTTTATTTCACATATATAGGTTACATGGTGTTCCGGAACGCATAATTTCTGACAGAGGGGTCCAACTTACCTCAAAATTGGAAGATTTCCTGAAGTAGATAGGCCCGCCCAGGGCTTAAGCTCCGCCCACCACCCCCAAACCAATGGGGCCTGTGAGGACTACGCAGTGTTAGAACAGTATCCTAGATGTTATATAAATTATCAAACAAGATAACTGGTCCAACTTACTACCCTTTGCTGAAGTGGCATATAACAACTCCGTAACATAGTTTAAATGGATTTTACTCATTTAAAGTAGCTTCGGGACAAGATATGGTACCATATCTGAACTTCCTCATGAAAGGCCTAACATCCATTCATTGGATGAATGGATAACTCAACTCCAACTTAACTGGCCAGTAAGCACTGTAAAAACATTAGATGACCGCCATCAAGCTCATAAGAAGTTTGCAGACAAGAAAAGACTTCCACATAAATTAATATAAAAGTGGGAGACAAGTTTCCTGTCCACTAGATACTGCAAACCACTCAAAAGTCGAAGAGCTTGGGTCCTAAAATGTTGGTCCTTTCACAATTGAACGGATTATAAATCCTGTTACAGTCCAGCTGAATTTACGAAAAACTCTTTGACGAATTCACCCAGTTTTCCATGTTAGCGTTGTTAAAACCTGAACATACTTCTGATTTAAGACCCATCCAGGCTGACCCTCCATACAATACTGACTGAGGGTGAACAACATTTTGAAGTAAAAGAAATTCTGGACTCTCACAAATGGAGCGGCTCAGTATCTTGTAGCCTGGAAACATTCCCTTTTCACAAGCCGAATGGGTTAACGAAAACGACGTTAAAGCCCCTAAGTTGATCAAAGCATTTCATTCCAAGTATCCTGATAAGCCCTAGGAGTGTTATTCATCTGTAATTGTCTAAATGATAATTTACTGTCTTTTATATTTTTCTCCTCTCTCTTTTCTAGGACTGACGGTTTTCTTTTTCTACGGAGGGCCGAATGTCAGCCTTCAAGATCTTCTACTGTTTGCTTTGCTCTTCGGCTGTCATAGGAAACGGGGGGGGGGAGGAGGGGAGGAGTATGGAAGTGTGCTGAGGAGTGTTTACATTTTTCTGTTGTGAAAATGAGGGGGGGGAGCATCCATCAGAGTTAGGTTTCTATTTCTTGCTTAGTTTTCTTTTCTCTGTGCAACTGCAACCCGTTATCAAAGTTATGCCCAAGGTCAACGGACGAGGCCTCATCATCACCTGAAGATGCCCACATCATCATATTTCACAATTTCTAATTGGAAAGTTTCATCTGAACTATTGGGGGTGGGAACACTTCCATCACTTTGTATATGTGATTTGCGCGCCTAATTTCTCAGATTCAGAATTCTTTGGTTGCTACCACTTCACTTTCAGTAAAAGATAACTTTCCTCTAACCTAAAGAGTCTAAGTCTTTCTTTCTTGGATTTTGAATGGAGACCACACGACAGCAGGCTAAAAAAAATGAATATCTCATTCCCCAACTAGACAAAACCTGCTGAGGATTCCCTCCGATTGCACAAAGTTCAACTATTCCAAAACAAATGTTAACCAGAGTGATGTTCAATATTCTGCCGTGCATTTGTGCAACATGTTACAGCTAGTATGAGGATTAAAGGTGTAACTCAGCAGACAGGAAGATCTGTACACTGTGTGATTCAAAAGGTTTGAGATATCTATAAAGTTGAGCACTTTGAAAATGACCCAGACAAGTACTTCTGATGTCAGAACAGCATGACACTTTGCGACTGTTCAGAAAAAAAACCTAATCCTTTTCAGACCTGCACACAAGCCTGAAAAGAAGATTATGTTGCTTTAAGAAATCCACTTATTAGAGCTAATACTATTCTATTCCTCCCCCCCCCCCANTCCTCCCCCCCCCCCAAAGCTAGCACAAATCCTGAAGCAAGTTCACCAGCCTTAGGACAACCACATTTCCTTATTTTTTTGTTCATTTACATTAGTGTTTTTCAAACTTGATAGCTTTAAGATTTATCAACTCTCAGAATTCCACATATTTTAAATTTGCCAAGTTTGAACAAACATTGGTTTAGAGTAGACCATCTTCCCAAAGAATGCTAGAGAGTTTGACTTATCAATTTCTTGTAGCTTAAAGTCATCCTGTGGTCCACAGTAACTACTATTTGGTGATTGTTTCCATGAGCCTTGAAGTGTTCAGTTGGTCCTATAATGGCGAATTGATAACTTACCACAGGTTAGATCTGAACACTGATGGCTTCTTGGTATTCTTTACCCAAATTTCAAGTGCCTTTTTCAATTAACAAGTTTTATTTAGAAAGCATAAGCTTTCATGCACTGCAACCCACAGCATCAGCTGCATAGAATGGTGAGACTGATGCAGGATTAAACTGGGAAGAAGTGAAGAAAGGGAGAAGAAGATAGCTTGATTATGAGATATCTCTCCCCCCGCCCAAGTTTAAATCCCCATCAATCAAAAGGTTACACCTTTTAATAAAATGCCTTAGTCAGAAAAGATGTTCTCAGGCTATGATTTTTTTTGTCACTATAGATTGATGTGACTGTCCTCCTAAATTGGTAGGTAGAGAAATTGGATCCGTTTTTATCCTCTTAATTTTTTTCAGTCTAGGGGAGACCTGAGCAGTTTACAATTTTCAGGCCACATCTGACCCTTTGGCTATCCCTGTCAGGCTTGTGTGGATTGCTTTTATTTTGAAGTCAACTGTTCCCCCCGCCCCCAAATTTATGTAAGTGTGTGCATTAATGCATACACATCTTCATAGCCCTGTTGGCGAGCCCTCCATGATAGTCCCAGTTTCTCATGTGCTCTAGGGCCAGGGGTGGGATTCAAAAATTCCTGCAACTGGTTTGCTGCCTAGTTGCTGGGTGGGTGTGGCCATTATGGCCATGGCCTACCAGAACATCCTGTTTCCAGCTTCCCCCGAGCCTCTGGGAGGGAGAAAACAGCCTCCCCCGGCCTCTGGAGGCCCACTGGAAGCTGGAAACAGGCCCATTTTTTGACCTCCAGTTTTTCTGATTTTTTTGCCTTTCCAAGGGTCTGGAGGCTTCCCCTGGGCCTCTGGGAGGGTGAAAATGGCCTCCCCAGGGCTCTGGAGGGCCTCCAGAAGCCAGAAACAGACCCGTTTCTGGACTTCCTGGAGGCCCATTTTTCCTCCTCCCAGAGTCTCTGTGCAGACCCTGAACTTACCTCTATCAAAAATGGGCTATGTGGAGACTCCTCGAAGGGGCATGGTTGGGTGGGGAGAGCCAGCCAGTTGGTTGAAATACCGCTTTGGCAAACCAGATATAACTTTAACACCCAGTTCATCCAAACCAGTCTGAACTGGTACAATCCCATCCTTTGTTGGGCTTAGCCATGACATAACTCTTCTGAGTGAAAAAGCTCTATGGAAGGAGTTCCTTACTGAGTTCTCTTGGGATTTAATAGAAATATGGGAAGCATGGTAGAAACATCATGGTCCAAATAAAGAGTTAACTTATATTTTAAGAGTTTTAAAGGAATAATAGTGCACAAAGATGGGGAGACATAAATTATAGTTCACCCTCAGCCACGGATGCTGCTTATGTTTTTGGGCCAGTTAACAGAACAAAGGAACAGAATAACAAAGTTGGAGGGGATTTTGGAAGTCTTCTAGTCAAGCTCAAGCAGGAAATCCTGTACCATTTCAAACAAATGATTGTCTCTACTTAAAAATGTCCAATGTTGGAGTGCCCAAAACTTCTGAAGGCAAGCCGTTCCACTGATTAATTGTTCTAACTTACAGGAAATTAATTCTTCTCTGTCACTCCAACCTACGTAATGGTGGGGAAAAATACAAGCATGTTAGTCAAACTATGGATGGTTAAAATGATTTGGAAGAAATACATTATGACAAGTCAGTTGGAGACTATTTTGATATCTCTCCAAAGTGTACAATACTTACTGTACTGTTACTGTACTGTACTGAACAATTCTGAAGTTCTGATGGTCCCATGATCATGTGACTGCATTTTGGGCCCTTGGCAACCAGCCCATATGAGATGACTTGACAGAGCCTTCATTTGTGGCCATTTGCAGTGTCTCATGATGATGTTTTCCCACATTTTTTTACAAGAAACGAACAATGGGTTTCCTTAATGATCAAGGCATTTGCTTAACTTTTTGACAGCAGCATTTGATTAAGAAAGACTGCAAAAAGGGTCAAGTCAGTCATGTTTTAGAACCATCATGACTAAGACCATAGTGAGCAGGCTTCCTTCTAGTCATAAGTTAAGGACTTACAACCAGTGGTGGGATTCAGCCAGTTTGGAAGAACCAGGTGTTAACTTTCTGAGCAGTTTGGTGAACTGGTTGTTGGAAGAAATCATTAGGGAAGAGAACTGGTTGTTAAATTATTTAAATCTCACCACTCCTTATGACCACAGTGTACATTGGGTTCCACAAAAGTGTTGAACCTCTCAGCTGACTTTTCACAGGCTTTCATGTGAGGATAAAGGAATCCTGTTTTTACAGTCAAATCAAACAGACAAATTTACTAAATTGACTGCATAAAGCAGAGGTCTCCAAACTTGGCAACTTTAAGACTTGTGGATTTCAACTTCCAATTTGGGCTTCTTCAGTGATGGACCAAAATTGTGATCATCCACGGTTTTGGTCCGTTCTCACTGCTGGAGCACCCCGAGCAGCCTGGATTTGGGGCTGAAGCCACCTCGTAGAGGTGGTGAAGAATGGGGAGCCATCAGCAGGGTTGAGGAGAACCACATCTCTCCTCCTTGGCTGGCAGTTATTCCCTTTCCCAAAGGCAGTTGCAGCAGTGGTCAGAAATGGTCACCTCAAAGAAGAACCCGACCGGACTAGATTGTGCAGGAGGAAGTTTAAAGGAGAAAGTTTGACTAACTGGGTTGAATGGAGAACATCTATTTCAGGTACCTGGAACCTGAATTTTAAAGACTAATAGTATTCCTAAAAAAGATTTTAAGCTGTGAAAGAGAAAGGGAAAGGGAAAGGAAATGGAACTGGCTTTTTTTCCCTCTAACATTGACAGTTTTAACTGACTGAGAACATTGAGACATTAATAGGCTATTTCTAGCTGAAAATAAAGTGTCAGAGGGATAAAGATTCTTGGATAATTTAAAAACTTTCTTTAAAAAAAGAGAGAAAGCAGCGGAGGGAAAAAGGAAAAAAAGAGGGTGGAATCTGGAAAATGGAGGAGATCACTTGCAACTTAAAAAAAAAATTGATAGTGGATTTTTAACAAGGCTTGCAAAAGATACATTGTATCTGACACTTTGTTATAAGATAACAAAGCCCTTGGAAAGAGAAAGTGAGAAAAGAAGCAAGAAACAGTTTTGGATTATTGGATGATTCCTGGAAATTTGGATGGAGGATCCTAATGAAAATAAATAAATCAACTGGGAGTTGTTTAATTTTTTTAAAAGCTGGCATCAACTCCTATAGAAGAGCTTACAAAATTGAGACTTAAAGACAAACAAGGAAGAAGCACAAGAAGGAAGGAGGGATCTTTTGGCTTGCGTATTTCAAATTTTTAAGAAATGGAGCATCCATTGAACTATGAAAAACAACAAGAAACACCCTGGCAGAAAAGAAAGAAGGGCGAGACTACAAAGAATTCATTCCTTTAATGTATCCAAGCAATTTTAAGCAGGTAAAAAAGGGAAAGCAGGAACAGGAGTTAAAAACTTAAGCACTGAAGCAACAACCAAAAAGAAGAGTATTTTGAAAATAATCATAAATCATCAGGAAGAAGCAGAAGGAGGATCACAGAAGTGGAGAATCAGATAGAAAAGGGAATAAAAAGGGAGGGAGAAGAAGAGAGGGAAGAAGGAAAGGAAAAGAACTACAAAGGACAGAAACAAGATATAGAGGTACAGGAAAAGCATACAAGAATTAAAGTATAAACCTGTTTAAAAGATAAGAGACAATGGTTAAAAAATTAACTACGGAGGGGTTTCTGCAAGTGTGCATGGGATTACGCATTGTATATTATAGATAATAGAAAAGGGTTAGAAATATGTTAGATGATTAAAGTAAACAGAAAAAATTTCTATTGATGTGTGGTGGGAATATTGTTTGTAAAGAGAAATAAGGCTCTCAATGATTTAAAAAGAACATTTAAAAACTGAAAAGAAACATTGGAATATTTTTATCAGTTGGCAAGATGAATTTTGTTCTGTTGGAACTTGTTAGGTTCCAAAGTACTTCATTCTGATTGGCCGAAAAAGGCTACTTAAGGATTGGTTCGCTAGGAACCAATCCAGGAAGCCGCCAAACAGCGCTTGGGCATGTTCCGTTCTTTACTAGTGGTTTGAAATAAAGAGTTGTTTGTTTGAACACCGGTCTCCCGTGCTTCTTTCTGGATGGACACACTGGCAATGAGGATGGGATCCATCATAGAAGCAGAGACTGAAGCATGCGCGATCTGAACCGAGCGAAAAGAGGTGGCTGGTAAAAACGTGCCACCCGCATCCTTCAATCCAGATGTAGAGGATTGAGAATCGTAATATCGATCACTTTCTTAAGTTCTTAGAAAGCAATGAGATGGAAAAATTTCAGATCAAAGAGAAGAGGGCTGTCTTCGTTATACACTACAGACCCGCCGTATTCAAAATGGCGAAGCTACTGTGAAACTCAGAGATGTCAAAGCAGATGACCTGGTCCAACCTGAACCAAATGCTCCGAACACACTACCGCACGGCGGTGGTCTCAAATTCTCAACAAACGACATGAATATTACAAAAGGGACAGAAGGAAGATGATACCATAGCAGACTTTGTGGCAGCCTTGAGACACATTGGAGGGGCATGTGAGTTTCAAAACATGGACGAGGCTATGAGAGACAACATAGTTCTTGCCTGAAAGAATCTACCTTTCAGAGCAAAATTATTTCAAAAGTGTCCCAAATTTGCATAAACAGAGTGGCACAACAATGGAAAGGAATGGACGGGGAGAAGGCCGTAGCGAGGTGTTAAGCGGATGCTCAACAGAAGCCTAGCAGATGGAAGCGGATGGCACGTCCGCAGGGCTTCCAGGGAGCACAGCAAAGTGGAACAGCAGGCGAAGGGGCGGATGCCGGAGTCTGATGCGGAGCGGATGACGCGGATGCAGAGCGGACGCCTAGCGATGCCTAGCGGATGCAAAGCATTCACTGCGCATGTGGGGAGGATGCATTGCATCAGCCCACGGATATAAAAGGATGCAGCTCGCAAGCAGGTCATCATTCAGCAGGAAAGACCTGCTGCCAGACACATTTCTTCAGCCAACAACCATGTGGGAAGAAGAGGAAGCCTGTGCCTACTCCTGCCAGCCCTGGCAAGAAGGACAGGACCACCATCCCACCCCCTGGCACTGACTCTGCTTCTGCTGGGGCTTCTGCTGCTGGTGCTGACTCTGCTGGTGGTGGTGCTTCTGCTGGTGCTGCTCCTGGTGCTGGTGTTTCTGGCTGGTGCTTACTCTGCTGGTGGCTGCTCCTGGTGCTGGCTTCTGCGTGCAACTCTGCTGGTCTGCTCCGGTGCTGGTGCTCTGTGGTACAACTCTGCTGGTGCTGCTCCTGGGCTGGTGCTTCTGCTGGTGCTTACTCTGCTGGTGCTGCTCCTGGTGCTGGTGCTTTGCTGGTGCTTACTCTGCTGGTGCTGCTCCTGGTGCTTAGGTGCTTTCTGCTGGTGCTTACTCTGCTGGTGCTGCTCCTGGTCCTGGCTGTACTAGTGCAGCTCGTTCTAGCTGCTGGTACTCTGGTGCTGCTGGTGCTGCTGCTGGCGCTGCTGGTGCTGCTGGTGCTGCTGCGGTGCTGCTGGTGCTGCTGCTGCATGGTATGGTGGACCAGTCCCAGAACCTCAAAGCACTACTGAGAGGGCCCAGAAGGCCCTGCCAGAGGGAGGAAGAGGCATTCGTGAGATAGAGAGAGGAGACAGTACTCCATTGAAGAGGAACATAAAGAGGATGTGCTCGAATGGCTGAGGGAGAAGCGATACCTATGGCGAAGGGACACAGGCTCTATCGAGACATCAAGAGGAGAGCAGGCAGCTTGGAGAGAAGAAGGCGGAGAGCTGGGCTACACTTCGGAGGTCCTCCTCGGGTGGTGGAAGCACATGCACACCTGAACGGGAAGCTGCACCTCAAGGAGTAGGGCATAGGGCGCGGTCAAGCTCACCGACTGGGAGTTCTACGTGATGGCCAAGTGCAGCTTCTTGGAGGGTGAGGTCCGCCATCAAGGAGCAGCCCCTCTGTTCCCTACCCTCTCGTCAGGCAGCCACAGAGAACCAGTCCTCTTCTGGCCAAGAGTCAGCTCCTGTGTCCAGGCAGGTATTTTTGGAGCGCCCCACGACGAGACCCCCTCGACAGCTGCACTCCCCATGGGTAGCACATGGAGGACCCCTGATGCAGTGGGAGCAAGAAGAGGCCATGCCACCAGAGACCAACCCACACCAACCCCCAGCTCCACCTCCACAGAAAGCAGGCAGAAAGCCAGCCCCGAGGGACAGAGCCACATTGTCCTGCTGGAGATCAGGGACACCATCAAAAGCAGCGTAGATCTCCTCTCTCAGCTGGTACATTCTGACATACCATCCTCTAACAGAAAGCCCTTCCTCACCTACGTCAGCCAGACCTCATGGACATGCTCAGAATCCAGTACCAGGTGACCAAGAGAGTGATACACAGTTTCTGCACGACCCGTCCAGGCCCTAGCTGAACCTGCACCAGACCCACTCCTGGTTCTGCCTTGGACCTTCCACTCACCCAGCTGATGGTTCAAAAGGCCTTACAGGAGGGTCTGTTAAAAAGCACTTACGAGACGCAAGCTCTGTGCATGAGCTCTGAGCATCGAGCGCGAGACAGACTACACGGCAACACCGACTGGTACTCACGATGCTGCAAGCTCCGATCGCCGAGCTAGTAATCTAGAGCGCGAGCGCCCAGCACAAGAGCACCTGGTACATCTGACATCTCACTGGTGCACCTTGGTACTGCCACCGATCTCTGAATCCGTCACAACGCCACAATCCCGACGCCCACAGAGCGCATCGCGAACGCACAATGCCAGTAGGCTAAGCACACGTCGCTCACCTGCAGGACCAAGACAGCCAGTGCACTACTAGCACTCCTCTACCCGACACCCCACAGCCTAAGCTCAGACTCGCTCGAAAGACACCCAATGTCATAGGGCTCTACTAGGCATACTGCCACAGTACGCCTATGTGCAACGTTCGAGTTGATGACAGGCTCCAACTATTCCCGAGGTCTGACACTCCTGGACTCCTAAACATCCGGTTATCTCTCTCAGCCAGCACCCACATGGCGCCTCAGACAGCACTCCAGCCACTGCCACCTCGCTTGGCACACGTACCTTGACCCTACACCCTGAGACCATGTGTCATGCACCTGCAGATTGAGACTGAGAACAGGTGCCAGGAGCTGGATTGGCTACCTGTGTACTTTATCTTCTCTTAGCTTGGACACTTTACTTGGGTCATTTGCTTTTACAGTTTGTTAATTAATAAAGGTATCTTTGCTCACCACACTTGGTTCAGTTTTTTAATAATAAAGGTTATTGGAAATTTTAGAAATGGTTTTAAGCCTTTGCCCATGCCTTGTGGATGGAGGAAAGGATAGCAGTGGTGATGGCAGGGATACCTATGTGGGATGCCTTAATAGCTGTGTGATGGTTAGTGATAGCAGTGGATGGCAGGGATACCTGTGGGATGGGTAATGCTGTGGAGGGCAGGGATACTGTGGGATGGTAATAGCTGTGGGAGTAGATGAAGGCCTGCCAGTGCGAACATAGTGGGGACATGTATGGTCCACCCTCCCAGGTGCCACACCTCTGGCCTTTATTATCAAATAACAATTTAATCATTCATCAACACATTTCACATAAAACACAAACTTTATTAAATGCCGCTGTCTCATTGTAAGGCCACTCACATACATGGATATGACAATCAAAAAATCTATCAGTGATGAGAAGCTGAGGAAGCATCCATTACATCTACCATCCTGTCTTGCCACCCACTGCTCGCAGCGGGAGTTGCACCAGTGTTCAGGAGGTTGCAACTTGTTCTCTTCCCTTCCGTGAAGCTCTGTTGAGGTCTGGCACATCCACAGTGTCTATCAGGTTTTCGCCCTTGCCTCCATTACCAGGCTCCATGTCCCCATTGCCTTGTTTGGCGTTCCACGAGCTTGTTCTGCACCAGCTGGGTAGCGAGTGCGCAGGAGATTTGCAGGAATGCAACAAGCTTCCACAGATTGTTCCTCACATGTTTCTCCTGGGCAATAGCTGCATGTGGTGAGAAGTATCGTGAACCTATTGCCAGGATGCCAAGCATTCCTCCACCACCCGTCTTTGCCCCTGGACAGCCTGTAGTTGAAGATCCTCTCTTCACGGTGAGGCTCTGGAAGTGTTGGCTTCATGAGTAGGTTCTGAGGGAGAAGGCGTCATCCTCCACAATGAATAGGCACATCTTGTTGTCCATTGGCAGGGGGTCTGAATCTGGGAACCCACTGATGAGGTTGGTGCTTCCAGCCCCTCTTGAGGTCCACTGGCGTTGGATACCTGGGCATCAAAGCTGACCTGTTGCCTGAAGATCGATTACATGAACTTTGTAGTCAGATCGACCCATGGAAAGAGGATGATGCGAAGAAGCCCTTGTAGTTGAAATAAGTGGACCTGAGGTTGGCTGAGCTTTGCAGCCACGTGCATTCCATCTATGGCTCCAACGGACGGGGGAAGTTCCACTTTATACCACTGCTCTCAACTTCTTCCACCTCATTCATAGAGGCAACTGGAGGAGCTCCTCCAGGTAGTCTTCGATGATGGCCTGCACCATTTCTCTGACCACAATGATGATGGTTGTGTGGCACCCTCCAGCGTACTGCATGTTCCTGTAAGGTGGTCCCTGAGGCCAGGTGGCCACAGAGTCAGTGCCATCTTACAGCCCAGGTCCAGGCTGGGCTGGAAGTTGCGTGTTGCCTTGGTCAGCCTGGGTCTCAGCCGCTCACAACTTCCGTCAAACATGGCTGTGGCATCCTCATGAAGTTTGGAAATCACGAGTTCTTTGTTCCTCAGCTCCGACATCAGTGTCATACAGTCCGTACTCGGCTCTTCTCGGATCCATCTTCGACCAGACACTTCATTGGATGCCTCCTTTTCTTTCCCTAGAACAGGTGAAAGGGCTGTAGAGGGCGTTCGCACTATGTTAGAATGATGCGGCTCCCAAAAGGAGTGTGTGACTGATCCATGGTGGAGAATACTGGATGCTGTGAAGAACAAGAGCAAGATCAAGGCTGAAGTGGTCTGGCATCCCATGTCTGCTGGACTGAAAGTAATCCAGGTGATTTTCTCCCCCTTTTTATAGGAAATATCATTTTTCTGCTAGTGTCCTTCTATCCTCTTAGACATCCTGCAAGACATCCTAAATATCTGAGATACGTCCCCTATATGAACGTTTTTTCCATTTTAATGCTTTATATGCAATCTGCATCCGCTTTCATCCTTTCTACGTCCATGCTACTAGCGCTGCGTGTCCATTTTGCGTCCGTTTCGCTTCCTCCCTGTGTCCGTTTTCCGCTGGAGCAGATGCGAGTTGCGTGGATGCGCAGCGGATTCCTGGCAGATATCGCAGACATGTAACGGATGATGACAGACGTATAATGGATGTTCCTCGTATGCGTAGCGGATGTAGAACGGACGCGTTGGATACTTCATCTGCTGAAAAAGTTTTGTGCAGCTCAAAACTTTTTGAGCAGATGAAATCTCAGTAGACAGATGCTGGATGGATAGAGAGGATGAAAAACATATGCAGTGAGTACAGAATGGATGCATCGCGTTAACCAATGAATTGCAAGTGTTTCTCTCCGTTTTACATCCTCTTTCCATCCGTTGGTGCAGTGTGACATGGGCTTTAACATCAGACACCATTCTTATCCAATTTAGTAACACCCTGCCGCTGACAGTCACCTGCGATGCTTCACCTTTTGGGGTCGGTGCCATCCTGAGTCACCAACTTCCAGATGGCAGAGAGGCACTGGTCGCCTTTTCCTCAAAGACGCTCTCCAAAGCGGAACGCAATTACAGCCAACTTGATCATGAAGCCCTGGCAATCATCGCCGGGGTCAAATGATTCCATGAATACCTTTACAGTAGACCCTTTTCTATTGTAGCCAACCACAAGCCTCTCCTTGGAATCCTGGCAGGAAACAAGCCAACACCGAACATTCTATCTCCTAGAATGACAAGGTGGTCTGAATTCCTTACTGCCTACTCCTACACGCTACTCCACAGACCCAGCAAAGCCATCTTGCATGCTGATGCCCTGAGCCGTTTCCCGTTGCCTGTCACAGAAGACGACCCTGCTCCAACTACCTCCACATTCCAACTGGACACCTGCCAGGAGCTACCGCTGACTGCAGCTGACATCGCGAGAGCCACAGCCAAAGACCCTTTGACAGCGCGTATACTGAACTGGGTAGGTAAAGGCTGGCCAGAGAAAAATAAAAATACTGAGACTTTTAAACCTTTCCGTGCCAGACAGACCGAGCTGTCTATCAAAAATGGTTGTATCTTATGGGGTGACAGGGTGGTAATCCCAAGCAGCCTCCAAGAAACCATCCTAGGCATGTTGCACGAGGGTCACCGGGCATAGTCAAGATGAAAAGCCCTGGCCAGAGTTAGGTCTGGTGGCCAGGGCTGGACAAAGACATGGAACCTTCCTGGAAGGTAGCAGCCAGGCCAGCTCAAACCAAACCGGCTAAAAACCGAGGAGAGCGGCGGACATCTCAACCGGCCCAAGAGACTCAGGCGGGAGCGGCATGGCTGACTCACCCTTCCAGGAGGTTTCCATGGAGAAAGGTCAAGAGAGGCAGCGATCCGACCGAACCACTTGAAGACCAAAACAAGACTGAGCCGCGCAGATCAACTAGAACTAGGAAAAGGCCCACCAACCTGCGTGACTATGTCACCCCCCGTTGGGACCCTGAACGTAAAGGGGGAGGGGTGTTCTGTATGGAACTTGGTAGGTTCCAAGTACTTTATTCTGATTGGCCGAAAAGGCTACTTTCAGATTGGTTCACCTACATCACTTCAAATGGCTGTCCAACCTCTTCTTAAAAACTTCCAGTGTTGGAGCCTTCACACCTTCTGGAGGCAAGTAGTTCCACTGATTAATTGTTCTCACTGTCAGGAAATTTCTCCTTAGTTCTTGGTTGCTTCTCACCTTGGTTAGTTTCCATCCTTTCCTTCTCTAATTAACAATATCTGACTTAAGCATCACAGGGAGATGAGGAGCCAGAATGAGAGCGAGGTGCAAACTTAAATGCTTCCTGGATGTTAAGAGAAGGCAAAGTCTGGGGTCTCCCCTCCCCTGGTGGCAAAGCCCACATCTGGATGGAAATTAGGGAGGGCTGCTTGCTTTCAAGTCAGCCTCTTGTCTGCTGGATGGTGATGGGGGCCTCCAGGCTGGCATGCCCCACTTGGCAAGTGTAGAGGTTTCCCCCCCCCCTTTGGGGCTGGGTCTCCAGCATCACCTGGAGCTGGTAGGTCTAGTCTCCATTCTGGAGCTCCTCCCCAAAGGCCACACCCTCCTTCTCCACCCGCCTGCCTGTTCTTCAGCAACTGGACCTCGATCTCCAGTGGGTAAAAGCCCATCGCGGTACAGAGGAGGATGGTGTTGGGGGAAGCGGGGTCCATCTTGGTGGGGGAGATGGAGACGGTGGGCTTGGCTGGAAGGAAAGAGGAGAATGAGGGATATGAGAGACACAGGACGGTCCAGATTCCAGGACATACCAAGGCTTTGGCAGGTGTTTTGTTCGGAAAACACACAAGGTAGACCGGGTTCCAACAACAAAAGGCTTTATTCAAAACTAGTCAGTAACAGGAACACTTGGCTGAAACCGAGGCCAGCCTTTTATACAGGCTGGCCTGCCGGCTCGTAGCCAATGGCAGTTGCTTGAATTTTGCCGCCTTCCAGCAGCTCATTGGATTGGTTCCTAGTGAACCAATCCAATGCTTAGTTTATTTGATCAATCAGGTTTGCATATTTGGAGACATACATATATACTACATATAGAACAGCAGGGGCAGCATACTACATATAGAACAGCAGGGGCATGCCAAGATCCTTGTTGATGTGGGAATTTGGGGAAGTGAAGAGGGAGACCCTCCCCCCAGACCAAGCTCTGCCTGCAGCTGGCCGGCCTCTTTCAAACTGGCTATTCCTGGGGAAGGAGGTGGGGAGGTGTCCAATTCCTTGATGACGGCTTGCCAGGGATGGGGGTGGCAGTGAGGGTGGAAGAGATGGGGGGGATCTTGGGGAAAGGGTAGGTGTGGGCAGATGGAGGCTGAGATCAGGCAGATCCCAGGATCAATGCAGAGCCTTGGAAGGGATCCCTCTTGATCTCTTTCATCAAATCCTCTAACTGGCACAATTCTTAGATGGATTAATGGTGTGTGTGTCTATGTATGTTAAGAACCCCCCAAGAGGATCCTTAAAAGGTCCACTGCAGCTCTGAAGATTTCTCCTTCTGTCCATCCAGGAATTGACAGAGCCCTGGTGCCTGAAATCAGATTTAACAGATCAGATTTAACAGATAATCAGAGTTGGAAGGGACCTGACAGGTCAACTAGTCCAAACCCCCCCCCCCCCCCCC
>BHFT01042869.1:32530-44589 GCA_004320025.1 Laticauda laticaudata
ACCCCCCCCCCCCCCCGGAGACCCTACCACCAGTACTGACAAATGGTAGTCCAATCTCTTCTTGAAGGTCTGAAGTGATGGTGCTCCTACAACTTCTGTTCCATCCGTTAATTGTTCTGTCAGAAAGTTTCTCGTTTCCAGGTTGAATCTCTCCTTGTTCAGTTTCCAGCCATTGTTCCTTGTCTGGCCTTCAGGCGCTTTAGAAAATAGTTTCATCCCCTCCTCCTCTCTGTGGCAGCCCCACAAATATTGGAAGACTACTATCATGTCTCCTCTGGTCCTTCTCTTTCCTAGACGAGCCAAGCACAGTTCCTGTAACGGTTCATGTTTTAGTCTCCAGTCCCCAAATCATCCTGGTTGCTCTTCTGTACTTTTTCTAGAGTCTCAACATCTTTTTTATAATGTGGTGACCAAAACTGGATGCACTACTCTAGGTGTGGTTTTACTAAGGATTTATAGAGTGGTTATTAGTACCTCACTTGATCTTAATTGTATCCCTGTGTAAATGCAATTTAGGATTGCATTAGCTTTTTTGGCTGCTGCTGCACACGGCTGGCTCCTTATTTGGCTAAATAAGACTCCAAGATCCCTCTTACAGTTCTTGCCTAAGTCTGATACAAGTCCTCGGCTTCTGGTGCCCCTATCCACACTTTCAGCTCCAGCAGGAGATCCTATACCATTTCAGGATCTATTGATATTCCGATAGGATCCCTTTCAGACAAGTGGCTATCCAATCTCTTCCTAAAAACGTCCAGTGATGAAGCAACTGCAATGTCTGAAGGAAAGTTGTTCCTTTTTATTTATTTTATTTTAAAACAAATGCATCTTTCAGTTATACAGTGTGACGGCTGGGTATATATATCTTGTACAAGCATTTATGTGCTGTCCAGCCAGTGTATGGGAATTGGATAGTTAAATAGCAATTGTGAGCTGTCCCCTTAAGGGAATGCATCATGGTAAATATAGTTAAGGTATCTTGGGAAATGTAGTCCATGTCATGTGACCACACCTGTAATCCTAATTGGTCACTAAATTGCCCCTCCATGGGTTGGGGGAGTTCTCCTCACTCTTGGCTGAACCCGCAGACTTGTGGTAACTGGTCTCTTCCTACCACTACGAGATGAGGGAAAAGGATAGCAGATAATCATCTTTTTACTTACAAAACAGATATGCAAAGGATTGGTCATTAAAGAACTTTGTCACAAATGTGAGTTATGAGGATACCTGATCAACCAATAAAACTACTTTGTTATGAATGTTTTGTTGAGTTTATCTATCTACATCTGTACCGAAGACTGAAGACAAATCCACCACTGTACAGAATACAGAACAATTTATATTTTATATACATTTCTTAATAGGATTACATGCGTATTACAAATTACTCAACCTTAAATATATCTTATCATTATGACAATACCATTTAATTTCCTATTTTCCAATCATTTATAAAATAAATCCCATATCACTCCAGGTGTGGTCTTACGAAGGCTTTACAAAACTGTACTAATATTTCATGTGATTTTGATTTTATGCCTTTGTTTATACAATCAAGTATTAGCTTTTCTGGCTGCTGCCGCATACACAACTCATGTTTAAGTGATCATCCATTCGGACTCCCAAAGTCCCTCTCACAATTACTGTTTTTGAGCCAGGTTTTCTGTAATTGGGTTTTTTTGCCAGGTGTAAAATCTTACTTTTCTCCACATTAAGTTTCATTTTGTTGAATTCAACCTTTGTCTCATTTGGATCAGAAAGGCGCAATATGCACACATATAAATCTATAGAGACGTGGTGGGTCAGTAGTTAGAACGCATTACTACAGGCTAATGGCCCACAGCCAGACAGGCTCATGGTTGATTCAGCCTTTCATCCTTCCAAGGTAGTTAAAATGAGGACCCAGATTGCTGGGGAAAATAAGCTGACTTTGCAGGGTGTGGTAAAGCATTGTGGAGTGGTATATAACTCTAAGTGGAATTGCTGTTACTATATAGTTTCTCCCAAGCGTGGATCCTTTTATGACAAGATGACCATTCTGAGCAAAACACTTTCCACATTCCATGCATTTATTTTACTTTATTTGAGTATATATTTTATTTTTATTCATAAACATTTTGAATACAGTATATTTTCAGGGCATATCATATACAAAAAAAGAACAAGAAAAAACAAACAGAAATATCAAGAGATATACCAGTTACAATGATGATAATGTAACAAAATAATTTTAACTGAATTTAGCTTATTTATAGTTCTATTAATTATATCAACATGTTTCTAATTGTCAAAACTCAATGTTTTTAATTCTTACATAATAATCTTTTGTCACCTAATTTCTAATGGGAAATAAGATTTCATCTATGAGTAAAGGTCTTTTCACATTCCATGCATTTATATGGCTTCTCTCCTGTGTGGAACTCTTTGTGGCTTCTAACTCCACTGCCACACTCCATGCATTTATACGGCTTCTCCCCTGTGTGGATCATCTTATGAGAAATAAGATGAGTTCTTCGAATAAAAGTCTTTCCACACTCCATGCATTTGTACGGTTTCTCCCCTGTGTGGATTATCTTATGGGAAATAAGATTACGTTTTTCAGCAAAAGTCTTTCCACATTCCATGCATTTATATGGCTTCTCACCTGTATGGATAATCTTATGGGAAATAAGATGACCTCTTTGAGCAAAGGACTTTCCACACTCCATGCATTTATATGGCTTATCCCCTGTGTGGATCATCTTATGGGAAATCAGATGACCTCTTCGTGCAAAGGTCTTTCCACACTCTAGGCATTCATATGGTTTCTCCCCTGTGTGGATTCTTTTATGGACAGTAAGTCCACTGCCATGAGTAAATGTCTTTCCACACTCCATGCACTTAAATGGCTTCTCCCCTGTATGGATCATCTTATGGGAAATAAAATGACCTCTTTGAGCAAAGGACTTTCCACACTCCATGCATTTATATGGCTTCTCCCCTGTGTGGATCATCTTATGAGAACTAAGTGTACTGTTCCGAGTAAAGGTCTTTCCACACTCCATGCATTTATATGGTTTCTCCCCTGTGTGGATCCTTTTATGGATAGTAAGTTGCCTGCTTGTTCTAAAACATTTTCCACATTCCAAACATTTATAGGGCTTCTCTCCTGTGTGGAGCTTTTTGTGGCTTCTGAGTCCACTGCTTTGAGTAAACGCCTTTCCACACTCCATGCATTTAAATGGTTTCTCTCCTGTGTGAAGCTTTTTGTGGCTTCTAAGGTCACTGCTCCGAGCAAATGTGTTTTCACACTCCATGCATTTATATGGCTTCTCCCCTGTGTGAATCCTTTTATGGGACGTAAGTGTACTGCTCAGAGTAAAAGTCTTTCCACNTTGGAACAGTTCACAGGAATCTTGATTCTCCTGCCCATTATTACCTTCAAAGCAAAAGGGAAATGAAAATGATAACAAGGTTAGAGAAAAAGATTAAAGTGTAGAAAGTCAAGTGAATTTCCTTCTGAATGTTTCCGAAATTCCATTAGATTGTATGTTTGCATGCTTACAGTGGTGTGATAAAGATATATATAACACAGGTGGAAAGGACCTTGGAAGTTTTCTCATCCAATCCCCTGCTTAGGCAGGAAACCCTACACCACTTCAGACAAATGGTTATCCAACATTTTCATTAAAACTTCCAGTGTTGGAGGATTCACAACTTCTGGAGGCTAGTGGTTCCACTGATTAATTGTACTAACTGTTAAAATATTTCTCCTTAGTTCTAAGTTGCTTCTCTCCTTTCTTGGTTTCCATGCATTGTTTCTTGTCCTGCCCTCAGGTGCTTTGGAACAGCTGGTGGGCCACGGCCCACTGGTGGGCTGTGAAAATTTTGGTGGGCTGCAGCATGCTGAGGCGGGGAGGTGGGGCAATCGTGCAGTCTCCCTAGCAAGCCCCTGTTGGGCTGCTGCCTCCTGCCTCAGCGTGTTGAGGAGGCTGAGCAGCAGCAGGAAGAACACGGACCTCTTGAGCCACAGGAAGCAGCTGCCCTCAGATGAAGATGTTGTGAGGGGGAGTCTCAACCCCCTCTTCCTCCTTGCCAGAAGGCAGCCACACCTAGCAAAGGAGGGAGAAGTTTTCTCTGACTTGGGGGTGATATGAAATATCAGGAAAAATCTCCACACCACAAGCCAAGCAAACACCTGGGCACAAACAGATCCCCCCTGATACCTCCAGCACAAACACATCCCAACCAGGCACCCAGATGAAACCTAGCTTCCTAATAAATGATAGCCATCCATTTACACGGAGCCAAGTTGCACTAAAGTCTCCAATACAGGAAACACAATGTTGCCAGCCAATCAAGACAAAAAAAGCTACAAAACAGATAGAAGATATTAGAAACACGCAATCAAGCGAACATATAGCAAACTCCAAAGACTCAATAAACACAGACCAAGACTACCCAACCAATCAGGATGTAGAAATATAGGGAGGCCATCCTGGCAACAGCGCAATAGGCTAGCCTCAAATTTAAAACCAACGGCTGTGATAGCCCTGACGCCACATACAAACTCAATACAGAAGCCCTGCATGGATGGGCCTAGATGAAATTTTTCTGCTTGACAAGGTTGCTGACAACTTTAAAAGCATACAATGACGTGGGATAATACCTAAAGGAAGCTGGGACAGCGGCGCCGGCGCGCAACACACACCAGCACACAATATTAGGGAGGAGGAGACACAAAATCAAGCAAAGATTCCCTCCAAAAACACAACATTATAATAGGACAGCATTCTAAACATTCAGACAGAAAGAATTATCCACGCATCCTAAGAAACCCATAAAAGACCAAAATTGAAGTGAGAAAACCAGAGGAAGTGATACGAATCCCTTGCCACTGGCCGCCCCAACGACATTACATCGGACGAGAGAACTAAACAGAAGATATAAGTGCAGCGCACGTTAGATTGAAAGAAAACAAGAACATCAATCAAAAAACAACTGACGGCTCTTCCCTGGTGCCAGGACACCTGCAAAGCCACAGACATGAAATTAACTTAAGGGAAGTCCAGAACCATCGCCAAAACTGGAACACTTGCAACAACAAATAATCAGAGAAGCCATAAGAGATAGAAACGCTGCCACAGCAAGCCATGATAACGAGACGTGCATATCTACGCTCCTAGCTGGCAAACGGCGCTCCCCCGCATAACCGGAACCATTTGGAAATCTGTCCCTCATTAATAAACGGGTACCTTAAATGAAGAATGACGACCCAGACCCACTACCCCACGAGTGCCACAGCAAGTGTTACCGAGCAGTGTCTTGTTAGTTCCCAATGAGGTCTTTAATGCTGGGTTGGTATTTTAATTTTTTGAAATGATTCCCAAAGTTTCTTTAAATCGAACCAGACCCTTGAGTGCATAGTGAAACGCACGTCACAACTTAACACTAGCAGATCTTTGCTCTCTAAACGTAAGACACCAGTAGTAAGAGCTCTTACCTATTGAATTATTTCTAAGAAAGCTCGGCGTATGAGTTCTCTTAGTACAAAGCATAGATGAAGGCATTAGGCAGTACTCTTCCGAGCATCGGGGGCGTAGTTTGTGTTATGCCTAAGTATTTACTAGGTTTTGTGAGTAACTGCGCGTGGCCAAGCCGTATCCGCGCTCGCTCAACTGAGCTGAGCATGGACTTAGTCGTGTATAGGAGAGGCTTTCGTCCTGTATCTTGTGCTCAATTTTTAGAGGAGGGAACCATGTAGATAAATCTTGCAACTCACCTTAACGACATGAGATAATGTATTTCGCTCTTGTGGGCATGAATCCGATACCTAGCTTGGAATGTTACACCTCTGCTGCGATTAGTATGCCATAGACTGGTATATGGATAATTTATCTTCATTGGTTCTATATACTTTTTTCCAGATATGAGCTTATATGATTTGCCGCCGGGCAGCTTACCTGACTTATAGTAATAAAGCTTTGTATGTGGAGTCTACTGTGAGTAGGGAGCTCACGTCAAATTTATCTCTGTTTCATAAGTATCCTTTTTCTGTCCATGTACCTACCTCCGGATGGCATTTCCTTCTCGTTCTCTGTTGCTGGGAGTCAATTCTATCTTTGCTGTTATCATTTTTTCTAGGTTTGTAATGCTGTGAATTCAATCTTTTTTGCAATTAGGTATATCTTTGGAGTGTGGAATCAATTCCGTTGCTGAACAATGTAAGATGTGAAGTAACCTGGTGTCTATTCTGTAGCTTCATTCAGTAATTTGGATAACTTCTGGCTTACGGTGGCCACTGGGATTCTAGCTTCCGCAACACAATATTGATGGCGAATGCTGATTACGGACAGATCTGTTTCTTGTGAGGAGTGCTGAACTCATGGCATACATAAATCCCTTCTGAAGTCATAGGGACATCTGTTATCTGTTTTGTTATGAAGCGCTTCTCTAAATTGCGAAAACGGTTGTATACTATCCTGTCTTTCCCAGGTGTTTGTGGCTGGGTTATTGGCGAATTTTCTATCGTCATTTACTATAGGATGTTATTATTTCAGTACTTTCTCCTTTGTGAGTTTATCCCAATCTTTCCTTGTAAGATGCTTCTTCAGTAATATTCTAGCTCTCCGAGCTAAGATAATGTACGATGTTTTAAAACTCACCTATCCCAAAGTAGAGGGTAGGAATTTGTGTGCTCAATTCCAGGTGTGAGTGCCTACGCCAAATCTTTGTTTACTGATCTAATTGGAATCTTTTACTGATGAACTTCATTTCTCAGAGTAGAGCCCAATTCCTGTTCTTTCCAGGATACCACGTTTGTGGATTAGATGCACTGTGTGATGCTTAAATCGCACCTGTTAATTTGAAGCACGCGCTTGAGTGTGTAGCAGTTAACAAGGAAGAAGCAAGCTACCTGAGTTGTCAGCTCTACAGCTTTGATGCCAGTCTGCTGAAAAATAACGCAATTTTTAGGGTACACATGGTAAGCCTTCCGGACAGTAACTATTACTAAACATTCCGAGCTTCACTCACTAGCTCTTGAGAATCGTGGGACGGCTGTTGTATTATCTGTCCCCAAGTAGTATGGTCGAAGATGAACTTTGTTTTTTTTTAAACATATCATTGGAAATATATAATCGTTATAGCGCTATATAATATGATATATCATAGGATTACTATAATATTATATCTATATATATATCCTAATTTAAATATATTACCTGCATGATATAGAGAAAAAATAATAATACTCAGTTATACGAATAACGCAATAAATGATTCAAACACTAACAATTGTATTTCTTTATGCTTTCGCGGGTACTTACATGTGTGCTCGTTCAGCTTTCCTTCGGGTAATTGTGCCCAACGTCATAATGTGTAGTGGCTGTTTAAGTTGTAGGCAAAGGTTTCAGCAGAATCTTCAATCTGCCAATCTATCAGGCTTCTGATAATCGGAGCAGAATCAGATTTCTGCTGAAAACGCTTTGCCTACAGCAACTTTAAAATGCACACTCATACTACATGGCTTCTCTCGATGATATTAGAAAACCCCCAACCACATAATCATCAGAGAAAGCCATAGAGCCTTGAAAAAACACCTGAAGCAAGAATAGAAGAGATTGATCAGCAGACTGTCAATCATTGGTGAAATCTGCACTTCTCAAATAGAAAGATCTCGCATACCACCAAAAACAGAATAAACACCTGAGCACGAGGACAGACTCCTCTGATTGCCTCCAAACTCAAACACCCCGCACACGCAGGCTACACCAGGAAACCCTAGCTTGCTAATGAAATAGCACATCCTTTCACCACGAAGCCAAAGATGCACTGATAAGCCTTCAACACAAGACAGAGTGGTTGCCAGCCAATAAAGCCACAAAACAGACAGAAGAAACCAGAAACAACCATATCAATCAAACTCCAAATCTCAATGAACACAGACCAGCTCCTAGCCCATCAAGAATGGACCAGTCCTCGAATTTTGAAACCAGGAGCTGTGAGACCACATCCATACAGAAGCCTGATGAATGGCAGATGGATTGCTGCTGAAACGTTGCTACAACTTTAACAGCCACTACAATGACGTGGGAATAATACCCGAAGGGAAGCGTAAACAGCGTATATATATATATATATATATGTGTGTGTGTGTGTGTGTGTGTGTGTGTATGTGTATATTTGTATATATATGTATATATGTATATATATGCAGATAATCTACTGTCTATCTCTAAGTACAAAATACTCAGTGTTTTTATATTACAAACTTTATAGAAACTTTTAAATATGGCTCTGTAGATAGAAATGTCATTATTATGTGATATATCATTTATAGCCCTAAATCTGATTATTAGAAAACAAGTTCAGTTAATTCAGGCTTAAATGACATCTGAGTAAGCATGTTGCACTGTCTGAAAATGAAATACCTTCTCAAACATTGTTACTTAAGAAATGTAACCAATATAAAACTTGTTTTAAACATGTGTATCAACACTCTCCTTCAAATGTGAATTTGAACCATTTTGTAAGTTGCTTTAATGTACAGATAATGTTGCAGTTTAAGTGTGATCTTTAAAAATCAAATAACAATTTTGTTTGGTATGCAGAACATTGGCATAATAGCTACTGTCTTACAAAATACATTTTATGCTGTGTCACATTTGCAATTTGAGAGATATTGTTATAATTTCAATCTGTATATTTAAGGTCACAATGATTGCACTTATTTTCTTTAGCTGCAGGCGTTTTCCTACAGTTCAGTTACATTATATAATACTGTTTGTCTTCAGCATGGTATCTTGACCCATTTATACTTAATATGTATGCATCTGAGCGGAGAGTTTAGCAAAGCTATATAAAAGTGATAATTTATTTAGAGTGTTTAGCCCAAAAATACACATTGGGGAATAAATTATGGTTTATTTCTACCATCTGCATCTTTATTCTTAGTAGAAAAACTGATTCAGACTTTAAGGAGAAGTAAGCCTTGCAGCTGTGTTCTGAGTCTTGGATACAATGATATTTAGACTGTTCTCACCCTTGGACCAAAAAAAAAAAATCCTCCCTCTTCCCATGCATTTTTATCTTTATATTGATACAAACCTTTAAGAGTTTGCAGCGATCCAGCCAGCACACAAATAAATAATTCAGTAGGATTCATTTATAGAAGAAACTTCCTTATATACAATAATAAAGCGTGATGCATATATACAATACCCATGCAGCTTTTGCAATGAAGAAGAAGTAGCAAAGACAAGAAGCAGAAGTCAGAACAACCAGAACCCAGAATTCAGAAGGTAGCAGAGAAGCTATATTGCAAGGACAAATGAACTCTAATATATACAGACCAGTTAAGCTAAGCCACTCCCAGGCTCTGAGCCATCTCTCATGGCTCACAACAGATCCTGTTTCTTAGTCATCAAACAGTTTCCATTGGCTGACTTATTGTTATGGGTATCCCAGCTCATAATTTCTTATACACTGACAAAACCAAGTGTGACCACAAGTTAATGAATGTTGTCAAAGTGATGTAGTATAAATTAAAACCAAAAGATGTTCTGGTTGCGTGTAATAAGCATATTCTTTTGAGTTATTTTATGAATGCACAAGATTGAATGCCAAGGACATTGTTACAATTTACACTTCCAATAAGCCCATGTAGAACAATCAGAAGGTCAACAATAATGTTTCTTGGCAGCATTACAACTTAATAAACTATTCAAGTCTGTGATTAAAAAGAATCCTAAGTCTATTTTGACAAAATATTGTTGGAACCTGGCAGTCTTCTAATTTTCCCTGAACTAGAAGTGCAAGTGCTTTCTGCAGCTGTAATTTTTATGTGAGCAGATTGGTGTAATTGATAACCGGAGTAGCTCTGGGCAGAGATTCAGAATGGCTTGGTAGAAGGCCAAGAGTCTTTCCATTTTAGTATTCTGGAGATGACTCAGCATTTTTTTCTTGGGGATTCGGTGTAATGATATTGAAAGTTACTGACATATTAGACTTCTCAGCATCTTTTCTTTCTTTTATAATTAAATTGAAACCTGGCACTGAGAAAAGTGTTGTTCTGACACTGGTTTATATTTAACTTGCCTGATAAAGCAACTTGTACTTCAACTGATCAAGTTCTATATACATGCCCCCACCAACAATCTAGTTATTCATTCATTGGAATACAGTGGTCTCAGGATATAACTATAATATATAAATTCTATGATGAAAACTTACAGTCTTTACATATCAACTGCAAGCCATTTTATTCTCCACTGAGTTCTCCCCATTTCTCCTAAAAGCTGTGTATGTTCCTCCACAAGTGTGTATAAACAAGGCTTTACGAACTGTAGCTGATCAGATAATGGAGGCTGAAACCACACACCCAGATTCCCTTCCCATTATTTTAGGAGATTTCAATCAATCAAATTTAAGGAAAGAGCTCCTAAAATATTTCCAGGATGTCAATTGTCCCACCAGAGGCAAAAATAATTTAGACCACTGCTACACAATAATAAAAGATGTTTATAAGTCTTTACCATGAGCAACTGTGGGACACTGATCAATGATTCACCTTGACCCTTTCTACAGATAAAAATTAAAACCATGAAACCAAAAATTGAATCAGTGAATGGACGATTTGAGTTTGGGGTCTGGGTCTGTGTTCTTGGCATGTGTCAGCTTGTTTGGTTTTGTGGCTGGGGGATGCGACAGCTGGCGAAGCAGCTGTGGTCTGTTTTCTGGATGGTGGTTGTCCTTCGTTTACAGGATGGGCTTGGGCCTGGGTTTGATGAGGGGGGACTGGTTGTTGTGTCCTGTGTTGTTTTGGGTCTGGTGTTGGTTTTTGTGGCTGGGACTCATTTGTTGGTGAGGGCTAGCTTCCAGATGTCTAGTAGATGGGAGATATCATTCCGTTTGTTCATGTTATGGCTTCCTTGATTATTCTCTTGCTGGAGTGTTCAGTGTTGGATATTAGTTTGGTTCCTTCAAAATTAATTTCGTGTACGGTGGCTTTAAGGTGCTGGAAGAGGGAGGAAGTATTTTCTTCTCTTCTGACTGTGTTTTTGTGTTGCACCCCCCGACTTCAAAACCAAACAAACTGACACACACCAAGAACATAGACCCAGACCCCAAACTCAAAGCCAGACTAAAACCCAGAATGCTGCATCACAGCCATCCACTCAGGATATCACATCAGAAAACCCAGGAAATTACACCACAAGAACTCAAGAAGTTGCAACACAGCAAATGACCCAGGATATCACAGCACAAGACCAAGGATACCACAGCAATAAATCTCATAAGGTCATCACACAACCCATTACTCAAGCCATTACTATACAGGAGGCTAATGGAAAAGAGATCAAAACACAAATGCCCCAGGAGATTACAACACAAGATCTAGGATATCTCCACAACAAAACTCACAAGGCCATCACACAGCCCATTATACCAACATCAACTCCATCAACCAATCAAGAGCAGCAGTGCAGCCAACCAGCCCAGCACACCCCACCCCCACCAGTATTTATAGAGAGACGGCAGATCCGATCACACACTGCTTGCAGTGTCACAAAGCCGAAAGCACCAGCCTGAGGATGGCAAGTGGGAACTGAAACATCGCCAAGATACTCTTAATTTTACATGGGAAAACACCCGAACACACCTAGACCTACATACCTGTACCTGTGAAATTCTACAAATATATATATATGTGTGTGTGTGTGTGTGTCAGACACACACATTTGTGGTATTTAGGTTTCTCCTGGTATTTTCCCATGTCTTAGTATTTGTGCTTTTAAAGTTATAGCTATATGTACTGTATAACTATATAGTATATATAGGAGACATAGTTGAATTCTTCATTTAGGATATCTGTTTCTGTTTTGGTGAGTTCTCTGTTAGAAATGTTGTATATTGGCAACTATGCTATAGCACCCCAAAAAGTCCCCACAGAATCCGTCATATATGGAATGGAATCCAGCCTAACTAAACTAAATACAGAAGAACCTGATAGAATAAGACACCAAGTCACTAACATCCTATGCACAAGCAAACCACCCAAAAGCAACTTACACAAAGAGGAA
>BHFT01042871.1:0-24958 GCA_004320025.1 Laticauda laticaudata
CTGGACAGTTACATATGTGCATTTCCAGGGGGAAGGAGTGTTTCATCCAGCAAGTCTTTACTCCAGTCTGCTTTTTAGCTGAGGCGTTTAACAGCTCCATATAAAAGGAGCTGTCAAACAGAATCAGCTGTCTCTTTCTTTCAGCTGCTGCCGCGAGCTCGCAGTTAGCCATGGCTGGGATATATGTTCACCAATAAAGCCTGTTAGCTTTATGTTGCCTCTGCCTCTTCTCTCCCATGCACCAAACTCAAAATTATTGACATTTTGCACCTTTACACAAGTTTATCCCCAAACATCAGCAAAGCATACATTTTATATTTGGGTAATCCAATTTAACCCACAGTTACTGTATATCTAGTAAAGTAGGGGAAAATTTTCCTAAATGAAACAAATGAAACATTGCTGGTTTACAGCATATCAATTTCCCATTTGAATTGCAGTTCCTTCATCTAAAGCTCAACATGGCTCTAGGAAATTGAAATGGCTAGCTGGAAAATCAATTCAGTAAGTCAGTACTGAAACAGATGGAATCTGATTCAATGGAAGGAACTGTTAATGTTCAGCATTTATACAAATACATTGAATTTCATTCTACCTCTTCTAATTAGAACAGAAATAATGTATGAACAATAACCCTAAACAATTTTACTTGAAATATATTACTAGCAGAAATGATTTGTGTACCAGGTTGAACTTAATGATAAAAATTATGTTTAAGTAATTAAATCAACTCAAAATGGTTTATATATACCAAATAATGGCACATCTAGATATTATTTTAATTATATATCCCAGAATTATATAGAATAAGTATATATTGTATACAAAATATAAATCTAAAGAAATATATGATATACATGTTCATTATATGAATATTACTATTGTACAAACTGAAATAATTTGTAATCTTTTCATCATCCTTAACATGAAATATACTAAAATAAAATGAATCTAAATGTGCCATAAATTGGAGCACTGAGAAGTACTGTACTTCTTAGAAGTACATTCTAGAGCAGAAGCAGCATTACTTTGTTACATCTGTTCTAGTCTTGGTTTTTGCAAAACAGATTGTGTAGTCATGGATCAAAATTATCAATGAAGTTAATCTTTGGCAGCATTAAACTGACCCTGCCTGATCCAGCAATTCCAAAGTTGTGATCTTGTGTATGAGTATCTAATCAAGAACTACATTCTAGGGCAGGGGTGGCGAACTATGACCTCTTTATAACCTGTGAACTATGTTGGCTTAGGAATTCTGGGAGCTGAGTTTAATCACCTGTAAGCAAAATCTTTTTCCATTCAGATAAATAGGGATCTAAGGTTCTGAGTGTACACTGAGATTCTAACTAAAAGCATTGTAATTCCAAGGAAACATACATGTATTCTATTAACCGGTATGACCATTATTTCTAGAACCACAAATATTTGATAGATTTTCAGGTTCCATGAACTGGGAAAAAAATCTTTTATTTCTTAGGTGTATTAATTTGCTGATAGTCACTGAAACCATGAAAGCTCTTTGACTAAGCCAGGAATATCCTTGAGAAAACAATAATATTCTATTATCTGATGAAAGGCATTCAAGATCACTGTTGTATGCAATATGTATGAAATAATAATAATATTCTTCAATAAAATTCACTGACAGAATGTATTTTATTTCTTGGTTTATATTGTAAAGAATTTAGAGAGGGGAAAAAGTTCAGGATTAATTATACATAATTTGTTCTATATGCCAAGAAGAGAACAAATTGTGCTATTTTTCCTGGCATAAGATTTTATTTATTTGTTTGATACAGATTCTATTTTGTTTCCTGCAGGAATTCCCTTCTATTTTATCCAGAAAATAGCAATTTTCTCAGGTAGGTTGTTGAGAGATAGTAGCTGGCCCAAAGTCACCAACATAAAGACAGATTTTAATCTAGCTCTACTGAATCATGCACTTGTGATTTAGTTTTCAATCCCCACAAAAATATTTTCCTCCCTTTGATTAAAAACACATGCTATTTCTCTATGTATAATAGCACAGTATTATTAGCTTGTGAGTCACCAGCTTCTTTACATGACCTCACAATTGCCAGTTCAACCATTTATATTCAAGACATCATGCTTCTTGTATAAGGTTAAAAAGTAATGTGAATCTATCGCAAAATACAAGGTAGTTTCAGCTTCTCATAGCTGGAAAAGAAATAATTTTGATGGTGTAGAAAAAGAGTACATTCAAACATAAGAGGACAGATTTCTTATTGGATCTTATTAGTGAACCAATAGTTCAATACTGTCATCAGGGGCAAGATTTTTTTAAAATCCTACTTCAGACACAACAAAGCTACCATAGGGTACTTGTCTATTTGGATATGATATTTTTGCCATTTTGTAATATATGCCACCACTCAGGTAGACATGAGACAGGGAGACTTATGCTACAAATCCACATTATAATTTATCTACTAAAGAAATGACACATCTGACTCCTAAAGGATTCACACTTACCGATAAATTAGAACTTCATCATCAGAGCAGTTATACTGTAGCTGGTACATTTTAACTCTTGGTGCTGACTTGCTTACTGTCCATTTGACTAAAGCTGAAGTAGTTGTCACCTCAGAAACCAAGACTGCCCTATCTGGTGGTCCTTTGTTTTCTCCTCGATTAGACTTGCTGGAACTTGTGATGTCAGAAAATCTTGATTTAGGAGGGGCTGTCCGGCCTGTACCATTGCTGAGATGTGGAAGCTGGACAATGGATAATTCAATTGTTGCAGTAGACTCTCCAGCAGCATTTGCTGCTATGCATGTGAATACTCCTAAATCTTTTGAGGTTGTGATCAGGATTTCCAAAGTGCCATTGTCATAAACTACTGTTCTTGAAGAATTGCCCATAAGTCGATCATCTGGAGCAACCCAGTGAATGATGGGAGATGGATCTCCAATAGCTTTGCACTTTAAAGTAGCGGTTTGTCCTTCTAAAACTAAAAATTTGTGAGTGTGCTGAGTAATCAAAGGGGGCTCACAAACAAATTCCTCTTCCCGGACATACCAAAAATATCTTCCCTTTAAAGCTGGAGGAGAAGCACAAGTTTCCATATCATCATCCCTGTCCAGACGCCGTAACCACAATAGCTCACAGTTACAATGCAAAGGATTTCCTCCAAAGCTTAGAGATAAAGGTGGAGAAAATGGAGTTGTAGTTAAGGAAGACATTTGAGACCTGGCAAAAATGGGATCAGGAGGAAGCTTCTGAAGTCTGTTGGAAGTTAGATCCAACCTGGCTAGTTTCTGAAGATCTGCAAAGGTCCCCTCTGTGATATAATCTATCAAATTGTGATCCAAACTAATCTGGTGCAAGTTTATCATCTTCATTATGGATTCCCAAGGGATGCTTCTGAGGTTATTATAAGAAAGATCCAGATCTTCTAAGGTAAATAGAAAGTCTTCAAAAGCTTCATCTGAAATATAATTTAGTTGGTTGTTGTTTAGAATCAAGTGCTGAAGGTTAATCAAGCCCCTCAAAATGTCCTCCCCAATGTCAGGCAACCTGTTACTGTCTAAATGCAAAGATCGTAGGCTTTCTAAATCAAAGAAAGAATAGGGCTGAATGTAACTGATGGTATTCCTAGACAATGTGAGATCAACAAGGCCAGTCATGTTGGCAAAGTCCTGTCTGCTTATGTTAATTATAAAATTGCCCCCAAGTCGTAGTTCAACAGTCCTCCTGTCTATGTTTGGTGGTACAAAAAGAAGTCCCTTTGAAGGGCAGAGAGTTCCCAGAGACTCTGACAGATTTTGACAAACACAGTATTTTGGACAGGCATTAACTGCAACAATCACTCCAAACACCAGGATGCTGCAGAACAGTTTTTCCATGGTAAATCAACGATGGGGCCTGAAACAATGAAAAACAGTTATACTTTAGAGAATTGACTTCATGTCTATCTATAAAAAATAATAATTAAAGAAACCCTTTAATTTAAGAAAGCAGCACATTTTAAAAACCAGTGGCATCTGAAGTGTTATTTTACCAAGCAAGATATGACAAATGTATTTAAGCAATACCATTTAAGCATACACAGAATTGTTCTTTGTGGCTGTTTTCCAGATACTTTTGGTACTTTTTGAAAAGATTAAATCTGCTGCTTTTTTCTGTATATTGACACAAATGGCATCTCTTTTATTCTGAGAACTCTTGCTTCTTTAGTTAATCATAAAATATTATTTCAGCTGCAGAGTACAAACATTTTTGGGGCAAGGGAAAATCTTACACTTATTTAATTCCTTGCAAACATCTCTGGGTTAGGAAAAAACCTGGAAGTCATTTGATAGTTCACTTTCAGTTTGTTCCAAACTCCAAGCAGACCTGGAGCAAATTTAAGACCAAGATACTATAGGAAATCACACACACACACACACACACACACACCAAAACAGGAATTCCCCCTCCCAGTGGTGTATTGACTAAGCATGTGCTTAGGGCACCACACCCAAAGGGGGCACCACAAAGTTGAGAAAGAAAAAATCCCAATGAAGATTTGTACAAAATCTTGTATGTACAAAGGAGGGGGGGGGCATCAAGGTTTCACTACCAAGTGAACCTTTATCCACCACTACCCCCTCCCCAGATGTATTGGCATCAGGAAATGTTTATTTACATAAACATTACAAATGAAAGGAGGGAAGAATTTTTTGTGATTGTTAGATCACACTGAGTAGGAAATTGGTGCAAAGTAGACAAGGCTGCATCAAGCATGTTGAGGAGGCCAGATTGTTCTTATTCATATTTTGGTGAGAAAGATTGGTAACTTTTTGTAAGGGCAATTTTAGTACTTAAGTTACAGTTCTGAGGTGTTCTGAAACTTCACATGATGAAACTGTGTCATCAGATATCATCACTTGTGGTAAGAATGAGTGCTTTAAGAGCCAATATGGAAGGATTAAGAGAGAAGGAGGAAAGGAGGGTTTAGTGGGGCCTGACTTTCACTTTCAAACAACTTTCCTCAAGTATATGCAGACCAGTGTTTATGAGAGCTAATATCCCAAAGGGTGCCAGATTAGGAAAGTTGCTTTAATTTTAGATTTAATTCTTTCAGTCACTAATTGCACTAATGAATTAGCTATAAGATCATACAATGGCCAGATTCATTGTCCATTACACACATCTTTGCTTCAATAGCTGAATGGTTCCTATGCATTTAGTCCTATGCATTTATTTATTAACAATATTAACAACAGCAACACTACTTAGACTTCTATACCATTTCATAGTGCTTTACAGCCTTCTCCAAAGAGACAGGCTGTGCAAAGTCAGAATATTGCCACCAATAATCTGTGTCCTCATTTTATTGATCTCAGAAGGATGAAAGGCTGAGTCAACCTTGACCTAGTCATAATCGAACTCCTGGTTTTGAGCAGAATTAGCCTGCAATACTGCATTGTAATCACTGTGCCATGACTCTTAATTGGTCATCTTTTCCTAGTTCCAAAGAATACTGGATGGTATACAGCTAAAAAAAACACCAGCTTATACAGATATATTCTATATATGTAGTTCAGATAATAAAAATAATAGTAACTCTATGTAATAATAGCCATGTAATTAAATAATGAATCTATAGATAGGAAAAAAGGAATTCTTTTTTTCTTTTGACATGCAAATACTCTGCAGAAGTAAGTTAAAACAAGAAAAGGTTGTATAACAAAAAGGGTAGCGTAGCCTTCTTCATGTTTGAGATAATTAGTTTTATGATGAAGGATTCAGCACAAGTATAAATCTAGAAATAGACTATCTCAGAACAAGTTAAGCTTTTTCAGAAATGATTTATTTCTTCTTCTTTTTTTTTAAAAAAATTATCTCTTAGCAAAATATTGAAATAGTAACCTTTTGCTTTGGTTGCATTTGAATTTGAAGCTCCTAGCATTAAGAATTTGATTATACCAGCCCTTGAGATTCACTGCACTTGGAGAATTCCTACTAATGCCCATTTCCAGAACAAGACAGTTCACAACTGCAAAGCAATGCAATGCGACACAACTTCCTTTCTTCTTATATAGCATGATGTGACCTATGAAGAGGCAATCTCCTAGAAAAGTTTGTACTGTAAGAATTTTTGTGCTCACAATTGATTAGATGTTAGTTCATGCAGTGCAATGAAGAAAAAGGGGAAGCGGGAGGGGGAGGAAGAGGAGGAAAGAGGAAGAGGAATATTGAAGAGAAAGATTGAAGAGGAAGAGGAAGAAGAAGAGGAAGAGAAGGAGGAGGAGGAGAAAGAGGAGGAGGAGGAGGAAAATCTCATTATGTTCAACCCTGCAAATAAACAGAGGACAATTCAAGCATATGTTTAGCTTTACCTTCTCTTATAAACTAGAATCCTGTGGCTTTGTAACCATGCTGTTTATGCAAATCTCTGTTACAGTTAGCAAAGCTTTGAGCATTGTATTTATTTGTTAGTAACAGACAGTGGGCTTTTGGAATCTTAAGTATAATTATATTCTGTAGCTTTAATTTAGTGTGCTATCCTAGAAGCTGCAACTTTAAACAAATAGACAAAAAAGGCTTTAGAAAACCATTTGTGAAAGAGTTTGATACAATTAATTAGTAACGTGCAGATTTCTTTACCTATTCCTTCCCCTATTGCCTAGCCCAAATTTGATTTTTTTTCCCAAGGTTTTTGTGTAGTTTCTCCTTTTAGTGTGTTCTATTTCCCCAATTACCATTTGAGGGAAATGCTGTTATGTTTCACTGCACTCCTGAGAGCAAGTTGAGATCAAGAAGCATGACTGAGGAGAAGCAATTGAACATGATTATGGGAGACAGGAAACAATATCAAAGAAAGGACAGCTTAAGTTATATTTATAACTTCTAATATCTCGGAATTAAGTTTTCCAAGTGTATGTATGAAAGAAAAAAGGAGAGTCTATGTATTATGGTGCCTTCTGTTCTCTTTGTCCTCATTATGATGATCACTCAGTCCCACAGAAAAACTTAAAGTGGATTTTGTTAAGTGGGAAATTAAATATATGTGGAACTCTGTCAGACCACACTGCCTCTTTGAGGGAACAAGAGTTTGCTCATAAAGAATTGGATTACATGGCTTATAAAGTACTAAAGTTCCAACTCTATGCTTCTAAGTGTAAGCCACACTTTCCACATATGTAAACTATAAAGGGATTAAATAAACCCTTTCACTTCTCTACAATACATGAAAACAAATGTGTCCAGTCCCCAAAACAGGAAACATTGTGGGGGTGGGGACTAAAGAGAAACATGAGCAATGCCACCTGAAACATCTCTCATCATTTCTAGTCCTTCCTAGGACAATCTTACTTCTAATCCCCAAGATGATTATTCACATTGACCTTGATCTGAAACAAAGTACATCTTTCAAGTCATTTGAATGGAAGGAAAAAATATGGGCCTTTTGATAGCGTAAAGGGTTCCAAGTCAAATTGAAAGTCCAAACAGAGCCTTCATAATATTTATATAATAGACAAGAAACTTGAAGAGGCTCCATTCGATTAACCAATACAGTTATAATCCAATAGTAATAGCAGAATGTTACATTATTTATTAATTAATAGGTAATTGATGAGGAATAAGGAATACTTGCCAATGATTACTTACTACTGTTCATTATGAGCTATCAATCTTAATATCAAATGTAATAGAAAGAAATATGTTTATTGTTCTATTTATATTCTTTTTATTTTTACATATTTGTATGCTTGTTTGTGTTTTAATCTTTTGTAAATAAAGTCTATTTTAAAACTCAAAAAAACAAAAACAAATTGAAAGTCCAGCTGTGCACCTTCCTTTGATAGGGGTGAAGGTAATACAAGGTTGAAGAAGATAGTGGGAACTACTGCCATTGCTGTCAGAACCTACCCAAGTGGTAGAAAGTGGCATGCTGTGGATGACATCTGTCAGGGATAATAAAGTAGAGAAGCTGGCATGCTGTCAGGGGTAATAATGTCATCAGTGTTGTATCATACAGGGTACTGATCAGTTATCAGGAATTGTATAAAAGCCTAAATAAGCATATCTAGCTAGTTTTTCATGACAGTTGAACCATTTCTATAGGAAGCCCTTAAAGAAGACATGAATTCAACCACATCTTCTGCTTTCCATTCTTTGGCATCTGGGACCCAGCGACAAGATGCTGTCTTTTTAAAACTGCCCTTGCTAGACCTAATTTTCTATCATACTGTCCTGGTAGCAATAGTCCCTCTGGAGATGATACACCTGAAAAAGAGTGTGGCTTAGTACCAAAGTCTCTATCGAATCTACTTTATTTGCCTTGTCTAGAAAGATTTTTCCCCTTTGGCAGAATCATCTGCTTCATTACACAATGCTTCCATTTATGGTGAACACTTATCCTAGCATCTCCTCCCACAGCTGTTCTACTCTCCAGCAAATGTTTTACAGAAAGTCTGTGATAGCTTATTACTTTGCTGATTTGTGTTTAATAGGCTCCCATCAGACTGCAAAAGTAGCATTTTTTGTTTACTAACACAAAGTAGTTTCCTGGGTGCCAAGTGAAAAACAGCCTCTTTGGACCTCTTACCACATAGTTCAGCATGAATTAATATGAATAATAATAAGAATCACAAAGACCTTTTTGTATTTAAATCTTTCTCATATACAGGTGTTGAGAAGCGGCATTTAATTTTTAGGAATGTCTCCAAGGAACTTTGTTTAAAAATTCTGTGTTCAGTCACTGAGCTTTGCATAGAAATTACAAATGAACTTTGCATATATTGGTAATATTATAAGGTAATTTGCATATTAACAGCTTGTGCATGTTTATATATGCCTATGAATGGTATCAAGCAAGAACCAATTATATGTCAGCCACATTCTGCTTATTTCAGCGTGCTTTTCCTTGGGATAGGCAAATCTGTCAATATTACTTGGTTTAGATTCTATTTTTCAGTGATCAAGGACCACTGATTTGCTTGGCCAGATCCTCAGCTCCAAAAGTATCCCTGTGTTGTCCTCAGCTCCAAAAGTACTCCTGTCCAACAATGTATACCCTATATTGTGTTAGTCTGACTCATCCTGCCCAGTTCTTCCTATGAATCATCTCCAGAACCGTAAAGCCTAAAAACTTGAAATTTGGCACGTATATTCCTCCTGACCTCTAGGTGCTCACTAAGAAAGGATTTTTTAAAATGATCATCACAACATTAGTATTTTGTATATTATTATTAACACACTCTGATGCTAAGGAGTTCTACTCCCCCTTCCCACCTGAAAAGAAATTTGTTCCAAATGCAAAACACAATTAGAGGAGAGGAGTTTCAGTTTCAAAGCACCAAGCAGCTTTAGTGCATAACAGTTGAGCTAAGCCTTGCTCAGGCTCCTCGCTGCTCCTTGCTCACACAACAAATGCTTCAGTTTCCAAACAGTCTTCAACTCTCTCACACACTAACAGGTCTCTTGCCAGATCAATACTGGTGGATGCTGGTTGGCAGAGGCAGAATTTCATGCACCCCATTTTCCTCCCTCAAAACTAAGCCCAATCACATAGTTTGATAGTGAAGCATGGGTATCCAGCTAGTCGACAATATATACAGTATGCAGGAAAATATATAAACAGACCACAGTTCATTTAATGTTTTTACTTATGATCAGAATGAGGTGTTTGCAAGACCCTAACCCTCACCATGAAGCATTGGACATGGAATTGCCTCTAAACTGTATGAATAAATAAAAAAGCCTCGCTCTAGCAGGTTTGAGATCACTTAATCCAGCTTTACCAAGGGATCATAGCTGGGAAATTCATAATCCTGACTGAAGGGTGACAGTTCCTTACAGCAGTGAGTATTTAAAGGAATGTGGTCTGTGATCTGGCAAAGAGCCATTAATATTTGCAGTCATGAATACTCTGATCTTCCATGAATCTATTCAGTGTTTTTTTTAAATAAAAACTCTATTTGGTAATCATTACCACAACTGTTGGCAGCAAAAACCATGGGTTTATTGTAGGCTGAGTAAAAAAGAATGGCCTTCTGATGGGCTTGCTTTTCCTTGACTTTATTTTGATTGGGTGATCTTGAGTTTTCAAATGAGCTCCTCAGTTTTAACAGCTGTGTGAAAAGCGCTATAACATTCAGTTTATATATAAGTCTTTCAAATTGTTTGGATACAATTTGGTTAATTAGAAAAAAAAATCTGAGTTAATTTGGTATATTCTCATGAACCCAAGATTATCCTTAAAAAAAAAGTAGGAGAAACTATCATTCATTAAAAGTTCAACTCGTCTTCTCCATTTTCCTTGTAATATTAAATTCATATGGAAAATACAAGAATATATAAACAAATGAATTATATATAGTTCAATCTTCACTGAAGCCCTTAGATAATGCCTTTGAAATTCTACATTCTTGGTCCTCCAATATGCATCCTGAATATTTTGGCCACTTATATGGTATATTCTTCCAAGAAAGCAAGCATTTTAATACATATCTGTAAGATATTAATACAATGTCAACTCTGTTCTTGGCTAAGCCTTTCATGTCTAATTGCAACATGAGACAATTAACAGCATTAATTACATGAACTATAATTTTGATTCAGCCACTATTATTAGCAGGAAGACATTATATTCAGATACCTTTTGCCTTTGTGGCCATCATCTGTTCCTAACCAGTGAGATGGACAGTTTCATTTTCATGGCAATTGAATAGCTTCAAATAGTAATGAAAATATAGGAAGGTGTTTGAAAGCACTTCCAAGTTATGATAAAAGGAGAAGAAAATATATTCTGTAAAATCATTATATAAAAAATTGAGGGAAAAAGAATATTTATATGAAAATTTTAAAAAAGAAAAATGTAACAATTGGAAGATTGGAAAATTGGGAAAAGGAGTGACTCAATACTTTAAAGACAGATAGACCAATAACTGTGAAGATGCTGTATTTATTGCATCCCTGATTTGTTGGATTCTAATTTATCTTTGCTCTTATCATTTATATTTGTATTGTTAAATATTTACTATTTAGCTTCTTTAATCTTACATTAAGGGTAATTGAGTTGTGCTATAGAGCAACCCAAGCTGTTGTATAATTCTCTGTACAAGAAATTCTACAGTATTGACAATACAGTGCCTCTAGGCACCACAAAACAGCAACCGCAGCTGAAGATTATTGGCATTTTGTTAAATCTCTTATGGAAAGACTGAAGTCTCATCACATCTCATAAGTTCATGATCTCATGAGAGGACATTTCAGAGAGAAATCACCAATGTTGTGCAATATTTTTATTTACTTGCAAACATTTGTATGTTGATTATATTGACTATAACCATAATTTTAGACAGTTTATAATAAACACAGTATCATTCTAAAAAAATATTCTTACAATCAAACCAATTAAAGTATTTTTCATAAAATAGTTGTTATCATCAACCAGATCTGAATGTCTTCTTGCAGAGGGTTATTTTCACCATTGTTGTGAAACACTTAAGAGCAGGGACAGAAACAATCAAAGAAAGCTGTTGTGGGTTGGCAAACTGTTCTGGAGCAAGTGGGCTATTATAAAGTTCTTTGTTCTTTAGATTCAAACCTCTGATTATTTTCAAGGGAGGTACATAGATCATCCTTTCCTTACCAGATTATGTAGGGTAAGCAGGTTCTACCTAAAGAAGATAATACAGAAGATATCTTGAAGTTGACATGGATCTGAACATAAAACAATTTAAGGACAATCACAATAACTTGGATTAAGAATGGCAGCTTATAGGCAGCCAGTAAAGTTCCTTTTCCTTCTTCCATTCAATCATATTCAATTCTTGGAGACTGCGTCTTTTCTTGGCAAGCTCTTTTTTTATATATATTACCTCCATTCTAGTGCTGAGAGAAATGACTGAGCCAGTATGACTCAGTGGCTCTCTATCAGTGGTGGTATTCAGCAGGTTCTGAACAGTTCTGGGGAACCGGTAGTGGAAATTTTGAGTAGTTTGGAGAACTGGCAAATACCACCTCTGACTGGAGAATTTACAGTATCCTTCCCCTGCCACGCCGATCAAGCCATGCTGTCAGAACTGGTAGTAAAATTTTTTGAATCCCATCACTGTTCTGTACACCAAACTGACCTGAAGCTTTTTTAGACAGATATTATGCTATTAAACTAGATAACCCTTCTCAGCAAATGAGCTGCTACATTTGGTACCAAGTGTAATTGCAGATTCTCTTTGAGTCCAGTCCAACATAAAGCACAATACAAATTGAAAAGGGCATGGGTTACCAGTTTTAGTATCTCCTAGTCTAACAGGAGCCATGAGTTCAGGAGAACTCCCAAGGTATGCAGTGATTCCTTCAAAAGAAGGAATTCTCCCTACAGAGATATATAGGGAACACCTACACCACTCAAAGATTTCTGGAAAAACAAAAGAAAAACAATTCCTTCTTGCTAGGATTCAACTGTACTTGGTTTGTTCCAAACATTGCTTCATGGCTTCCAAACACCAAGTCAGAATATCTGTCTGATCTCTTCCTAGGTGTCTCAAATAATATCATGGTACAAATGGTTGTTGATGCTGAACACTACAAAACAAAAAAGAATGCATCCACTCAGAAGTTCCTCCACTGATTATCTCCAATGCAGTCCCCATCCCATACTTATCCCTGAAACTTGCCTGGAAAGGATTCTAATAATCCATTGCACCAAGAGCTTTCTGTAGTTGAAACCCAAGTTATCATTAGATTCCAGTTATCTGCAAATGAACATACTATAATCAGTATTTTGCTAACATATTGACAATGATTATATTGAAGTGATGGATAGCTTCTGCCTTTTAAGAGTAGTTATCAACAGCAGTAACCAGCAGTCAAGAAATATGCCACAGACTAGTATTTACTGGATAGCAATGAAGGCTTTCAAAAGTATTCAGATACTGTGATGTAGAACAGAATAATGTAGGAAATGGACTTTCCTGTGACAGTGTATGAAAGCTAAATTTGGACTTCAAAGAAACAGGACTGAAAGAGAATTGACACCTTTGGATTTTAGTGGCACTTTAAGATTCCTGGGAATACTATGGATAGCCAAGAAAACAAACAAATGGATCATGGAAATAATCAGTCCAGAATTCCTACTTGAACAACAAATGATGATGAGCATATTTTGGACCTATTGTACAAAGACCTAACTTTCTTCAGTTTATAATGCTGGAAGGAAAAAAGACAACAAATAACAAAGTGGATAGACTCAATTAACAAAAATGTGTGCACAAATAACAAGGTAGATAGACTCAATTAGCAGAAGTGTGTGCACTATTGCATGACATGATTGTCCCCAGTTTGAGACAGATCATCCAGAAGAAAGCTTTATATATTGATTGCTAGAAGTTGTCACCAGTTTGATGGCACATAATCAATGTATTGTTAATTCAGTGTGAGTTTCCAAGAAAAAATACAAAATATCTAATTAAACAGGAATAGTTAATTAATACTTATAATCTTACAGTGGTAAATTCTGCTGCAAAAATATAATGATTTATGCCTGATTCAGTTTGATGTTGCATGTTTATACCTCTGCATAATAATTTCTTGGTTTTTAAACTTCAGTGCCTAGCAAAAAAAAGTTCTCAGTTTGTGCCAAGTTCAACCACAAATTAAAAATGACTTTGGAATATAAATATTTGGATTGAAAACAGTTTCTTGTGAATTAGGCTTTAGTTTATGTAGTACTTCAAAACACAAATTTTATAGTCCTTGCTATAATAAAAATAATTTAATGCTTTGATTGGATGAAAATGTGCATTGCCAATCAAATTTAGAAGCAAAATCTCATATAACTGTAGTATGCCATTGTGAATTTGGCTTGAGACATTGTAAAGATATGCCCAGCTGCAAGATGCAAAATGAAGCAGTGCTCAGCTGTGTGACTTGAAGGCAATGCCTAAAATATGGTGAGTCATTAGAAACAAATTGTTTTTCAGTGAAGAGAAGAAATTTTACAAGCCTTTTAGTTCCTGAGAGATACACCCATTAGTTCTCAGGCCAGAAGAATAGTCTGCTTCTTCTTCTTCTTCTTCTTTTTTGAGCTATTCCAAGCACCTGCCAAAAATATTTTCCCCCCTTCTCCCACCTCTCTTGCATATGTGATTAGTTGTGAAGGTTAAAATATTTTGAAGAAATAATAAAGCCTGGGCCATCTAGATGCCGTTAAAATGATTCAAGCACTGTTGCTGCCTTCAGAATACTTACAAAACAGCAATATATCCTTCATTAGCTTTGATAAGATTGCCTTTTTTCATTCAGTTAAATTCTCCCTGTTTGGAATATAAGTCACCTAACAGATATTTGGGTTAGAAATATATAAACCAGGATAAACATTTTAAAACTGTGTGTCTTCAAGAAAATGCAAAACTGTCATTAGGTGTGGTTTCTCAAATGGCCATAAGATGGAGTCAGAAATCTGGTTTGTTTTAGTCTTAGTCTCAGAAGAGAGTGTATCTGAGTGAGTCTCTCTGTTTCCTTCTGTTGGAAAGTATTGCCGTTCCTCCATTTCTTCTAATTGACTGATATAACTGGATTTGATGTAAGTCTGATACTGGACTGTTTATGATACTGGAATTTGATATTTGGATTATCCCTGGACTAAAAACTGACTGATCTTACCTGTGAATGACTTTGGACTGCCTATTTTGAACTTTGCTTAAACTTTCTGGAAATAAAAACCTACATTTACTGTACAGTGTATCTGTGTGCTCTGTGTGTATTATTCCAACACTACTTTCTATACATCTCCCTGTATGTGCTCATTCTCTTAATGGGGAATTACCTCAACACTCCCCACAGGATCTAAAATGGGGCTTCAGAGAATGTATTGGAAACCATCTGAATTATAGGCTCTATGTTTCATCATGTCCACGTAAACTGTATCATTAAGGGCTTGATGTTAATTTTTTATTTAACATTCTCATTCAATAAGTTATTTCAGTAAAGAAGGTTACTTCTTGATCCAGGCAACTGGCTTTAAAATGGTCAAAAAATACTTCTCAATGTAAGCAACTTCGGAGTAATTAGCTAAAACTCTGGAGACTAGCAAATTTAGGTCATGTTTGATAATTCAAAAGAAGGCAAACAACATTCATCAATGTAAGACAATATGCCATGCCTCTCCCTTTGTTTTTTTTATGGTTGGTCATGCAGCTAGCATAATGTTCAGACTGGATTTAGCATTTTTATCCACCCATCAGGTCTTTTGTGTTGTTGACTGATGGTGTTAAAGGGTATTGTTGCAGGATATAGGCTTTCCTAAATGATCAGACTTTTACAGTTGACTGATTTTTCCAATGCTGTAATGGTGATTATTATTATTAATAATAAAACAGTTCAGTGCAATGCTAGATGCTGACCTGTTTCCAGTTTTCTAGAAGTGAAAAAAAAATAAGTTCTCCCTTTAAAAAGTAGAAATTCTCCCTCTGCAGAAACGTAGTGTCTGACTCAAGTATTAGGTTTCATTTTATAAGATCCAACATTCTGGTATACTTTGTTTTCTTCCAGTCTCCTTTTCCTTTTCTTTAGTATATATTTTAAATGCCATCTTTCTGGAAGCTATATTGAGGAAGCACTCTTTGTTACGGTGACAGAATGTCACCGTGACAAAGACAACTATATTATGAAAATAGTGAAAAGTCATAAAAATATAAGAAAATGCTGTGTATGTATATATGTATAAAATGTGATAGTTTTGCAATAATCTCAAAATTAATAAAACATACCTACAACTTTTCTGCTATTATTTCTGATATCTCTGTATTTCTGGAGGGAAAAAAATGACAAACTGAAAATGATTCGACGAAAAATGGAGCAGATAACTGCAGTGGAATACTGTAAATGGGTACACTGGCTGTTTGTCTCAAAGGTGCCTTTCAAAATGCAACTTGACTTTCTTGGGGAGTGAGTGTTTTCCTGAAAATGTTTCACATCTCATCAAAGAAGCTTCTTCAATTCTGATTGAATGGTGGAGAATGGAAGGATTTAAACTCTTTGCAATCATCTGGTTGTTACCACTCTGAAGGTTGGCTGTTAGCTTAACCAGATGACAGCAACAGCAAGATGACTGCAAAGAATACAAATCCTTATATTCTATCTAAGAATATAAATCTAGTCAGAACTGAAGAAGCTTCTTTGATGAGTGAGAAATGACCTGGACAATTGAGAATTGTCTCTACAGACAATTTTGTTTTTAATTCCTCTCTGGATAAATAAAGGATTTTGGATTGCCCACAAGTCCTCCAGACAATGGCACTTTCCAAGGAGACTTCAAGATAGTGGTCTCCAATAGTTTAAAGATCTGGCATATGAGGGAATAGTTACTTTGTCCAATACATGGTCATGATATTGAAGGACAGTGGATTCATGTACTTCTTTTCCTAGTTACTTTTGGAGATTGCATCTTCAGCTACTAGAAATCTTTTAATCATCATATATTGGTAGGGACATTTGGATCATATGGATTCCATCCAATATACAGCAATATACAAAAATGCTCTCTGTTTGCCTTTTCTGTTCTAGAACTTTCCAAGTCCCTTAACCTACATTATAGAGTTCTTGGGAAGTCAAATTGTCATTTGGGAAACAGCTGTACATAATTAAATCACAGAATCATAGAGTTATGCAGTTGGAAAAGACAAGGATCATCAACAGAATTCATTTTGGTGCCTCAGGAAAGAAACAAAATGTAAAAAATTTATGGTATTTATGTAGTTACTTACAAAGCACATCTAAATTATATTAAAAGTAACCAAAATATCTTTATAATTCCCAAGGCACGTCACAATGTTTGAGCAACCCTAGTGCTTGGAAACTGAAAGCTGAAAAATTTGACATACCTTACATGTTCAATGTCTTCTTTAAAAATTTCTAGAGATGAAGAATCTAAAATATAAATAGGGGGGAAAATCTATGTTCTGCTTGTTGTGAGATGGGCAACTATATACATTTGTTTAATAAAATAAATAACTACATTACATTTTAGCTTGCTCATTGTCTAAGTTTATTTGATGTTTGCATTTTCTATTCCTGATAAATGTCTGGGATGCAGTTTATTCCAATATGTTTAGATTTCCATAGACTAAGCTCATCTTCCCTCCAGAGGAGCTCGTATTTAGTTCAAGAGAAAGTACAATGGGAAGCCCACATAGAGGGATTGGAAAACTCAGCTTATCTCAGCTTCTGGAAAACTGAATGGGAAGTTCTAATCTCAGAGGAAATCTATAAGAACATTAGAAGCTCCTGAAGCTTTGCACTGGGAAACTGATTTTGTAGCATCTACACTAAGGTCAGTTAATCTGAACCATCTCCATATTATATGCTGACAATGAATCAATTTTACAAGTTTGTAAATGTACATGGAGGATTAGTCAGCTCTTTTGAGTTGGCTACAATTGTGCTTCCTCAGCAAACTCCTCTGAAATTTGCAGCTCCAATCTTCCTTCTCTATTACAACAAAATAGCAAAGGGATCAATCCATGACCTGCATGGAACCCTTTCTTACTGTGCAACATGAGGCTGCTCATTGTGTTAGTTCTGTTTTCCTCTTCCTGGTGCCACTGCTTCTAATTCTGGTCCAGATTCCCTGCTGTTCGAAATGCAGCATCTCCCAGGGTGGGCTGTTATTATAAGTTTGCTCTAATACATTGTTTGGCCTTCTGCTTCCCAACTATGCCAGAGAAAGAGATCAGCTTGGATCTTTATTTTTCTGTTTGACTTGATTTGTGATTGCTATTTTTTTTTTCTAAACTTGTAAATCATTCAGGGCAGAAAAAGTGCATTTGCTGGCATCTGCTTTATCTTGGGGTTGTGAAATGACTTGTTTAAGTTAACTAAAAAGAAGAAATGGTAGAATTCAGGATGGTGGCTTAAAATAGAACTAAAACTGAAGTGGGAAGCACATGTTCCTCTCTGTACTGATCCTCTTCCTCAACTTTGGTGGACTTTCTCTTTAAGTGTTTTTTTTTTTTTTTGCCAAAAAGGAAAGTTACGCTGCCTTCAGTTAGGAGAAAGTGAGAACAGATAGGCTCAAGACCCAGATGGATCTTGACAGACTGGAACACTGGGCTGTATTTAAAAAAATGAAAATTCAATGTACAGAAAAGTAAAAGGTCCTACACTTAGGCAAGAAAAACCAAAAGACACATATTGAACGAGGGGTGAAACCAGGTCTCTAATCAAGCATAAACTTGTTGAGAGCATGGGGATCTAGGCAGTCCTTAGCAGGAAAAAAACCAGCTAAAAATATGAGCCAGGCATGTGTTTGATCTGCATGCAGCAGCTTGCCAAAAAGCTAATAGCAATCCTAAAATTGTAATAACATAGAGGCGATACAATCAAGATCAAGTTGTGGTACTAAAAAACCACTCTAAAACCTTAGTATAAGACCAACCACCGCCTGAATTTACTTGCATCCAGTTTTGGTCACCACATTATAAAAAAAGATATGTTGAGGGGACTCTAGAAAAAAGTACAGAGAGAAGAGCAACCAGGATGATTGGCGGGAACTGGAGACTAAAAGATATGAGAACAGTACAAGAACTGGGGCTTGTGCTAGTCTGTGGTGAAGGACAAGGGACCAGGAGAGACCATGGATAGCACGTCTTCTAATATATTGAAGGCGCTGCCACAAAGGGAAGGAGTGTTCAAGCTATTTTTCTTAAGTGCCTGATAGGCCAGACAAAAAAGGAATAATGGATGAAAAAAACCTTTTTTTTGAACAAGGAAGAGGATTCAAAACCTGGAAAATAAGAAATACATTTTGTTCTGACAGTCGAGGAAAAAACAAATCAAAACCAATGGAAAACAGCTTCCTTTGGGAAAAGTTTGTGGAGCACCAATTTTTTTTTTTTTTTTTTTCAGGTTTTTTTTTTTTGGGAAAAAGGGGACTTTTTTTTTTTTTCCAAAGGGGGAAAGGGGGGGGAAAAATATTGCGACTGCCATTTGGTCAGAAAAATGGTTGTAGCGTCCTTCCCAGTTTGGTGGGGATTGGGGGTACTAAGATGACCTATAAGGTTCCCTCTCGAAACTTCTGATAAAATCTCGTTATTATCAGATCCGACTGTTTCTGTGGTTTTCTCCACAAAACAGGTTCAAGGCCAAATTAAAACAGTTTTCTGACTGGGAAATCAGGAAATTCATGGAAAAAGTTAAAAACAAAGAAATAATTTAAAGCCCTGTTACAAAGTGTGAAACAGTTTGCTGTTTCAACAAAGAAGTTTTGAGATGCCGCTTCTTCAATTCTTGAGGAAAGGTGGCAGTTATAGTAAAAAAAAACACTTTTGCAACCTTCAGAATGAAAAACACTTGAAGTGGTCCGACTTGATTTGCTGTAAGAGCACACGCGCAGAGAAGCTCTTTTAAGAATCAAAGGGAGTAATAGTGTTAAACACAAAATTTCAGGAAACGGAAGGGGGGGGGCAGGCCCCAAGGTTGAATGTTGACAAAACCTTTGGTTGTATTGTAATCTGTCAGTAAAGGCTTCTTGAAGGATGGCTATAACTTTGTTGTAGTATCAGAATTCAGAATTTATGGGCTTGAGGAACATTGAGGGGTCTTCTAATCCAAATTTCCCTTGCTCAAGCAGGATACTCTACACTATTTTTTCACATTTAGGGTGACTGTTTCCTAAATCTTTTCCAAAAAACCTTCCAGGATTGAAGGCTCCTATATTTTGAAAGGCAAGCAGTTCCTCTGATTAAATTGTTCCCTCCACTGTTAGAATAGTTTTCCTTTGAATTTTTCCAGGTTGGCTTTCTCGCCCTGAATTAGGTTTTTCATCCATTCAAAAATTTTTGTCTTTGCCTTTCTAGTTTTTGCTTAGGAAAATTTAAAGTTGGACCCCCTCTTCTGTTGGCGGCAGCCCCTCCAAATTACTGGGAAATAACTTGCTATCATGTCACCCCCAGGTCCTTCTTTTTCTCTTAGCAAAACATGGCCTCAATCAAGAAACAAAACAAAACTTGTCGTGTTTTGCAGTAAAAAGAGATTAAAAGAGATGGGCAAAACAGAGCATCAAAGTTTCATTTGTTTTTTAATTTAACTATTACTTATGTTTTATCATAGGTTGCCACAGTTGTTGTACATGTTGTAAGATCTCCTGACCTTAAGGAGCCAAAAACATTTTCTTGAGAACCAGATAAATACTAGGCAAAAAGCTAGGGGAAAAACTTATAACTACTGTTATAAGGAGCTGTTCGATCTAAAAAACAATTCTTGATCCACCTTAATTCCAGAGCAAATTAATACGATGGCTTCAAATCGGTTGCTTTGAAGGGCGCGAGCAATTGCTTTGAATTCATTGAATTCAAAGTTTTACCCCAAACAGGGAAAGCTCCACGCAGTGCCAAAGTGTTCCCACAATTTAATTATTAGATAAAAAAGAAAACAACAAAGGGCAATGAACATGCATTTTTAAAAAGGAAACATTCTGCAGTTCAAAGAGGATGGAAAAAACCATTCTCCTCTTTTTTCAAAACGGCAGGAAGGAAGGGAGCAAATTTGCTATGCTTATTCCTTAAAGAAAGGGTGGAGGCTAACTAGAGGATATAAAATTAGGTTAATGAAAAGCTGACCTTGGAAGAAAGAAGGGAAAATGGAAGCTGGGCTATTATTCCATCCTCCTCCAACATAATTCTAAAATTACTCTCCTTGGAAGTTCAAAAAGAGAAGGGAAAGAGAGGAGGAAGGAGGCAGAGCAGGTGATTAGCTGAGGTTGGTTAAAAAAAGGGGGGGGGCCCCGCGTACCCAAACTTGGGCGACAGATGCAAAACAATAATTGCATAAAAGGACCCCAACCCCCCCCCCCCAAAAAAAAAAAGGCGGGGGGGGGGATGAGCCAAAAATTTCAGGGGTGGCTCCAAATCATTTTGTCCATCGCTCCAAAAAGTGCTTGAAATTTTTGCATTTTTAAAACCAGAATGCAAAAAGGAAACGGAAAAAAAGAAAATGGACGTGCGTGGTAGTTTAGTTAGTGTAAGCGCGGGATGTTTAAAACGGATGTTCAATAGGAAAAGCCCTAGTGCGGGATGAAAAAGCAAGAATGGAAGGAGATGGGACACCTCCTAAAAGGGTTCTGGTGAGAGGGAAATTTCGAAAGCAGGGGACACATAGCTGGATTGAAAAAGCCAGATGCATCAATATTACGCCTAAAGGAAAAGAAAAGGGGATGCTGCGGCAGATGTATATCGGGACTGCCAAAACCGCTTCAACTGTGCATTCCTTTTCTATTTCCGTGCTACTAACGCATGTATAAAGACCTTCCATGTAACCTTTTCTTTCCTCCCTCTTCCGTTTTCAAGCTGCAGGCGGATTAGGTGAGTTGTGAGGGACTTACTAGCAAAATAACACTCTTAATATGAGATATTCAGTTATGAATTTTTCTTTAACCTAATGATCATTGTTTTAAAAAGTATTATTTTATTTGCCCAAGAGGGGATTTGCAGAGAGGTACAGGTTGACGTTTAAACTGCAGGTATAAACGGGACATAAGGAATGTTTGGTTGCCTTCGATAATGTCGTTGGCGCGTTTATTAACATTCATAAACCATTGGCGGAAAGTTCATCAGTTCACAAAGTTTTGTGGGCAGCTCAAAAACGTCTTGCGCGGATGGGAAATTCCCAAGTGGACGGGGATTATTGCTTGATGGGATAGGAGCATATGAAAACCCCACAATTATTGCAGATGGAGTACCCACAAATGGATGCATAGTGTTTTCCAAATGTGATTGGCAAGCTTTTTTTAATTTGTTTTACATCCTCTGCATCCATAAGTGCAGTGGGACCGGGCCTTACATTTAAATCGGGCAGAGAATAAGGAGTAACAACAAATTTTATAATCTTAAATTATAAATTGGGCCTCACTTTACAGTTCCTGCTTTTCAACTACTCCCAGAATGGCGGCAATACCAGCTAAAAGGAGCTCATGGCTATAGATGACATTTAAATTGATATTGCAAACAACAGGCTCCATTACTTAAGAATTTTATCACTGCATTTCTAATATGGTTGTTTTCCATTCTGTATTATTTCTCCATTTCCACCTAATGCATTTCTACTAGTATAGGCCAATGCATCTCTTCATTCTTCCAGTTGTCTTTTTTCCCTTAACTTCTTTTATTTTTCTTTAAGCAAGCATCTATTCAATTTAACAAGTTTCCTCCTGTGACTTTATTTTTACTTTTTTTCCATACACCATCCTTGGGGCTTCAGTGTGCTTTCTGTGTTTGGCCCTTGGGCTGTCTGTATCCAGTACTCTGCGACTTGCTTGTTTCATTCAAGTACATGTCCATCGAGGTGATGTGCAGTTTAATTATTTTTTCTCAAAATTATGAGTTATGAGACCCTTATTGGTTACAGAAATTTTCTTCATTGATCTTGGCCAGACCCCAAAATTGCTGATTTCTAATATATTTCTCAGAATGTGTCAACTTGAAAGGATTTTGTTGTTGTTTCAGTATGTAACTGTGCAGTTTCATGAAGTAGTCCTTGACTTATGATCTCAAAAGAGACTAGAACTTCTGTCATTAATTAATGGGATCATTAAGCGAGTTGCACACAATTTTATGAACTTTTTGACATGGTCATTAAGTTACTCCATATTCTCCCATTGATTTTACTTATCAGAAGCCTCCTAAGAAGGTCACAAATGGCAATCATGATGCTGCAGCCATCATAAATATATGTACATGCTGGTGGCAAAATGCCTAAATTTTGATCACATGACATGACAGTATTGCAATGGTTGTAAGTGCAAAGAACAATCATATATGTTACATTTTCTGGGCTGTCACAACTTCAGACTGTCATTAAATGAATAATCATAACTGAAAGACTCCCCATATTGGGAATTCACAGACAGTCCTTGGTGTTTTTCTTAACTCTGTTAAGAAAAACTAATAATTAACTATGGGAATCACTTCTTTAATAAGGCTTGTAAAAAGCTATTGATTTCCTTTAAGTTAGCCCTAGATTGTGTTATTTGAAATCTAGTGCTGATCTAAACTGGATTTTATCCCTCTCAGTTATGTCACATTCCTTCTCCCAAGGTACCACTAACTTTTTAAACTGCTCTACTTTGTGTCTTGTCTGCCTGCTTGCCTCTCTCTTTGTAGCAAGATTGCTCTTTAAGTAGTAATAGGAAAGGAGTATGGTACATACCAACCAGAAGGTCTTGGGCCTGCAAGATAGATATGGCATGAAATAAGACAATAAGAATTTTGCCTAGAAGAATGAGGTATTTCAGGCATTTCTGGTTCAGATAGCGGTATATTTCCCACCTTATTTATAAAAAAATATTTTTAAAATGGACAGGTCACCTCTAAATCACTGTTCTTAAAAGCGGCAGGCAGTCAAAACAGGGAGTAGCTTTCCATCTGTCAAAGATGATTAAAATGATTCCTGCATCAGCAGAATGAACTGATGACCTATAGGTTCTAGATGACCTATAGGTTCATTCCAACTCACACATTAAATTACTCTACTTTTTTCACCAGTTGTGATTTTTATGAACTTACTTTCAGAATCAGCTTTTGAAATAGGTTTGCAGAGCTCATTACTATTTATTAATTTAAAACATTTATATGGCTGTCCATCTTATGCCAAAGTCTGGCCTGTTCAGTCAAGAATTAAAGCAATATTAGTGATAAAACAACATTAAACACAGTATCAGAATTATTAAAACCATAAACATTAAAAACAAAAAATGTGCTAGCATTGATAAAGATGGGACCAACTACCAGTAGGTAACACTGCCAACCAGCAAGATGTTGTCATGGCTCTGTCATTATGACTCTATCTAAGCATTAGTGCAATGGTGCCACTGGACCAAATGGTGGTACACAAACTGTCTTTCCATTAAAAGAAGAAATGGGACCCTGGCCTATGTAAAAAATGTCAAACTATGCTAAACATACAGATGTTTAAGAGGAGAATATATAATATATGCTTTTATTCTCTCAGGGATTCTTTCCCATGAAACACTTCCTTTTAAATTCTATTCTAGGCTAAGATGCCATATAACTGTAGTTTATATTCCTGCATGTGATTGACATTTGGCAGGTTCATCAGAAGTAATTAGGAGGGAAGCTTCTTCTTATAGCAAACAACCATTGCTTGTATGGATTTTATATGCCCACTTATCAATCTTTAATGCCAATTTTGTTCTCTTTTTAAAATTGATTTGTTCTTCCTCTTTAGAATGATTTCTAACACCCATCTTTACCTTTAAGACATTTGGAATTTTGCCTCAATAAAACTCTATCTCACTTGGAAAGCAAGAGACTCTCTCATACTCACACATACACCCACTATTACATCTATACTATAATGTTCATTGAAAGTTCTTACCTCCTTCTCTTTCCAACCCCAGCTTTTAATTTCCCATTTATAATTGTTTTTCAGGGTTAACCAAATGAAAGGAAATCCTTCTTCCACATGTAACAAGCTCAAAATAGCAAGAAAAGGGAGGCATACTATTTCTATAAAAGTTACTTTGTGATGAAGTCTCCAGAGTACAAGCCAAGAGACTGTAAACCATAGCCCCATTTTAGGCATGAAAAACCAACTGGGTGACTTTGAGCCTGACAGTCTTCTTCAGTCCACTTCACCTTATAAAGTTAGTGTTGTGGGGAAAATAGGAGAAGGAAGGAGTATTAGGTATGTTTTCTGCCTTGAGTTATTTGTAAAAAATAATAAAGGTGATTGAAAAAATATTTAAAAACAGAATTGATTGGTCACCTCTAAATCACTCTTCTTAAAAAGAGCAGCCAACAGAAAATAATTGCACATCAAGAATGTAGGAAGCCAACTTCTGTGCATTTATTCTAATTGTCAACTTGCCAACACTCCAATGGTACAATTTTTTTTTATTAAAAAGTTTTTTATTTTTTATATTTTACACATCTCTTCACGTGAGCAACGTGATTCCAGATTACAACATTTATACATAGTCATACTTACA
>BHFT01042874.1:0-10096 GCA_004320025.1 Laticauda laticaudata
CTCTCTCTCTCTCTCTCTCTCTCTCTCTCTCTCTCTCTCTCTCCCTCCCTCCCTCCCTCCCTCCCTCATGAATGTCAGCAAGCCACTGTCAGTCAAAATTCATATTAGTGGACCCTGGGATTTAAAATTATGAGTTTGGTGGTCCCTGAGGTCCAAAAGGTTGGCGAGCCCTGGTCTAGAGGTAATGTTGAACAAATCGTCAGATTCTGCTTGATTATCACCTTGAACAAAACTGAAGTACTTTACCAGTTCATGCCAAATAACAAAAACCAAAGAACAAAATATTCATTGTTGACAACTGACAAATGTAAACAGCCTTCCAATACTTGCAAGCATTATCTCAATGGACAAAGGAATTGATTCTAGGATCAGAAAAAAAAGCCAGGCATTGGGGTGGCTGCATATTAGAGTGCTCAATCAATACAATAACCATATCTCCACAAAGCTGAAAATGTACATTGCTGCGGTTACCTTTTCTCTCCTATATGGATGTAAATCCTGGACTCTGTACTGAAGACACATCAAACAGTTGCAGAAATTTCACATGTGCACTCTCCACTCCATTCTTGGTATTCATTGGCAAGACCATGTCTCCAACCTAGAGTCTTAGCTCGCAGGGTTTGCATCAGCATTGAGTCTCTGATTACCAGAGCCTAGATGAGATGGGTGGGACACATCATAAGAATGGGTGGCTGCCCTATGCCTTGCAAGTTGTTCTAAAGTATACTGGAACTGAAGAAGAGACCTTGAGTTTGACCGTGCAAGCCCTACAAAGACACTGTGAAAGAAACCCAATGTCACTGTCATACCCAGTCAAGGGAAATGGTAATTGTGCCTGCTGACAGAATCCACTGGTGAGCCCTGTGCTATGAAGTCTCCACCAGCTTTGAAGACAGGCGCCACCAAAAATTGACAGAAAACCTTGAGTGGTGTCACAAAATAACACCCACATTTCACTATAATAATTGACTTCCAGTGCCCCCATTGTGCTAGACTCTGTGTTTCCAGATTGGAAAGCCACCTCTCTCTCTCCACAGATGAACTACACAATTGCGTGTCTTCTTCGAACCTAAATGATTACCTTACAGATAGTTCTTGACTTATGGCTACAATTGAGATTAACACAATTAACACAGTTGAGAAAGTCCAGAAATATTTCACAAGAAGAGTTCTCCACTCCTCTACTTGTTGCAGAATACCTTATGCCACCAAACTTGAAATTCTACACATAGAAAACCTAGAACTATGCCGCCTNTTTTATTTTTCTTATATGTATCCATGTATTCATAACTATGTTTTTATTTATACCTATTATCTTGTAAGCAATTGACAAAAATAAATAAATAAAATTGAGACTGGAATGTCTGTCGTTGAGCAAAGCAATGATTGTGGCGAGCTTGGCAACCAGTCATTAATATGAACAGATTGCTAACTTTCCAAAGCCATCATAATTTTGGATCATTATTAAACAGTGTTAAGTTGAAGACTACCAGTACCTGTATACATTATAATTTATCTCAGCCATCTCAATTGCACAGAAAGATACTTTACATTGAATACATACTGTATGTTGACGAGATAAAGAAATCCCATGTAAAACAACTGTTTGTGACTCAGCACTTACTTTACTAGTCTTACTTTTTAAAAAATCTTTATTCAACTGAGGTTACAACTAAATCAGATGTTGGAGAAGCAGCATGGGAAGCACAGTCTTGCAACCGAGCCTACCCCATTCCTGCTGCAAGGCAATAATTGAAGGGGTTTTTTCCCTGCTAGTTGATGACCTGCTAAACTTAAGAAAACTACACAAGGCCAGAGAATTAATACTTGCTACTTGCCTGTAATCAGAAGAGCATTTTTTGGCAAATGGAATCAAGAGGCAGGATAAGGAGCAGTAGTTGGGGCAGTACCTGTCATGCCAGGATTGGTGTCTGCTGACATTCAAATAGGTGGTGCAAATATCGTAACAAAATGGATCACAGCCATTTTATCAAGGGTTTCTGTACAGTATTATTTTGTCAATGTAATTTGTAAAAGGAAGTTCTCATATTTAAGATAATAAGCTAAGAATGCAACAGCACCACTTCTTACAGCTTGTCTTCAATTCACTATGTGGCTTGTTTACAGAAGTATCACCTGTTCTGTTTTATTTGCTTCATGTTATCAGATCAGAACAACTCTAGATAAGCTGCAAAATTTCTTAGAGCCATCATTGCCTTAGGTAGGAAAGTACTACCTTAATTTTAAGGTTTTATAATTATGTAATTTTTAGATTTTTATGATGTTTCATATCCTTTTGTCATACATGATTGTTTACTGAAGGCAGTAGAGCTATATAATGATTTTTCTAAGAAAATCAATTATCTAGAAGTGATGGAAGGTTTCAGATGGCTGCCACCCTGGAAAATTCCTAGAAGAATAACACAAGACACATGCATTTCTTGGATTGCAAGAAACTTGTTCCAGCTGTAGTTTTGCAACAAAATTCCTGGAAAATTCTTTAGCTTGTAATATGATACAAACAGCTTTGCACTTCCTTGAAAACATCTTCAAAAATATAACAGCCACAGTCATGTCCTAAAATTACACAAACTTCATGCTATACATATGTAATCCTGCTGTGTTTACTGACTCTTAAACCTAGGCAAGACAGAAAATAAAACTAATTCACCTTGGGCCCCAAACTGTAAGTGTAGGTGTTCATGTAGCTCTCTCCCAGGTTTCATAGCAACTATATTTTAGGGATAAACAAGTTTCCCTCCAAGGAAACTTCCCTCCTGGCTTCCCTCCAAGCCAGCGTTCTCACTACACTTAGAAAACGTGTTCACCGGCATCAGGGCTCTGCTAATTCCCTCTTGGCTTTTGCTCTCTGGGGTTCTGCTCTCTCCAAGTGAGGGAAAATCAAAGATCAAGGAAAATTCACAGCCTTCTCCATTCACCATCCTGTTTCATGAGCCAATGATACGGACTGGTCTTGGGGGATGAGAATAGCCTAATTACGTTTGCTCAATGGCCTCCTAAAACCTGCTGCTGAAAATTATAACTTGTCTGCAAGCAGTTAACTTGTATTTTACCCTTTTCATCTTTCATTGCCCCGCAAAAGTTTTAAACTTTTGCTACCACTGCCCATAAAAAAACTTATTATCCCCCGATATGAGTTGCCAGCCTCTCTTACGAGAAGTCACTTTGTACCCAAAGCAGAGTAACACAAACACATTCTCAGTCAAGCCACAACTGTAGGGAAGATTTGTTTGTATGGCTTCCCAACTGATACTGGGTTATCACGGGTCCTCTGCTTTTGAGAGACTGAAAAGTTAAAGCACAACAGTAAGGCTGCCAAAATCTGGGCAATTGCTCGATGGCAGAGAAGAGACAGAGACAGATTTTGGCAGCCCCCAATTGGGTAGGTATATTCTAGTACCTTGACATACAGTGAACTTGCATTATAACTACCCTCTTACATGCTAATTTGAAACAAAGTGTATTTCTCTCCAAGATACCTGAACATATCTCTGCATTATCCCCCCCCCCACAAAAAAATCAATCTTTTCCCTCCCTTTCAGAAAGGGAAAAACACTTCATGTTGTTTTTCACATGTACTAACTACTACATCAGTAGAACTCCCATTCATCTCTGGGAAATTGTTCATACCATATTTTAAACCAGTGTTCAAATACAGCACAAGGCAACCTGACATGGATTTGACCCTTTTTCAGAACAGTACGGTATGGAACATGGCTCAAGTAACTCCTAGCTCAAAATGCCAAGTCGGGTAGGATGTCTTATGCACTTCCACTGCAAGTCAACACATAAATACCTGCCACGTGTAAAAAGCAGCTATTGCTGTTCCCAGGTTCCTTTCTACTTCAAAACTGCTGCAGAGAGCAGGTGAAATGAGCTGTTCTTCTCGCTGTGTGGCCTGTCCCCTAGTTCGTGACTGCAAGCTGGCATTGCTGGCATTTCCAAGAGTCAGTTCTAGTGGGCATGTGTGTTTGTTCCCTGACCCTTGTCTGGTTAACTCAGACAGCTGAAACCCACAGCTTTGGGTCAGATTTTGAACAGAGGAAAGGATACAACCCAGGGGCCACAGGGTGAGTGGAATCTGAATGCTTTCCAAATGTCAGAATCCGGCCTCTAGATGCCGACATCAAATTGTAATAATGTGACAGAAACATATGGCTGGAAAGTATGTATTCATGATGTTTCATTTTCATTCAATTCATTTTTCCCTTAACCTCACCTACTCATTTTGGAACTGTGGTTCCCAGCATACTGTTCAAAGTTTAATTGTGGCACTTAGCCTAGAAAAAGTCCAGAATCAAAGGGCAGAAGGAAAAAAACCTAAAGGTTACTCTTCTGTTTCTTATGGGCTCTCAACTATTTCTATCTACTTACCAAAGCCTCGACCACTGCCCATCCATTTTCAGAAGTCTCAGTCAAGGTTTCCTTACATGTATTCAAAATATTGTTAATTGTGAATCTTTTTCATGATTGCAGATGCCAGGATGGTATGCAAAGACTAAGATCAAAATAATCACACAATATGCAATAAAACAAGGAAGGGACATGCCCTTTTCTTATTCTCCTCCCAAAAGCTCAACATACATAATAGGGGTTTTAATTCTAGATTCCTCTCTAACTAGAAAATATATTTAAGAACCTGGACTTATCATTCCTTTTTAGACATGTACCAAGCCAATCTACATATATAAAAGCAAAATACCACTCATGCTTCATCACAAAATCTCCAGAACCATAAAGCCGACGAACTTGAAATTTGGTAGATATGTTCCTCTTGGCTTCTAGGTACTCACTAAGAAAGGATTTTTTTGAAATGACCATCAAAGCATTACTATTTCATATATTATTAACATACTCTGATGCTAAGGAGTTCTACTCCTCCTCCCCACCTGAAAAGAAATCTGTTCCAAATGTAAAATACAAGCAGAGGAGTTTCAGTTTCAGTTTCACAGCGCCAAGCAACTTTAGTACAGAACACTTGAGCGAAGCCATGACTCGGCTCCTTGCTGTCTCCTTCTTGCTCACACAGCAAATACTGCTTCAGTTTCCAAACAGCCCTCAACTCTCTCACATACTGACAGGNCCAAACAGCCCTCAACTCTCTCACATACTGACAGGACGCTAGCCAGATGAATACCGATGGATGCTGGTAGGCAGAGGCAGAATTCCCCCCCCCTTATTTTCCTCCCGGAAAACTAAGCCCGACCACATAGTTTCATAGTGAAGCACGGGTATCACGCTAGTTATGGATAAACTTGTGTATATCATGATAAAGAAAACTATGTCTTCATACAAAATATGAATTTTCTTGCCACTAAATCTACCAAGAATTGCTTTTTCTTTCTGATCAAATTAATGCTACCAACCTCAACATTACGCTTGTTGGATATGCATAAACTCCACATTCTGCAAATTGCCCTGATCATAGCCTGCTGTGACAATAAGAGATGCAGTCTATCCTCATACGAAGACCAGACTGAGAAAGCTGGTATATTGTATATTGATACAATTCACTACTGTACTCAGTCATTTATATAGACATGAAAGTTAGTTAATTGCATATCTGGAAAAATACTGCAGGCCTAGTATTCGTAAATTGGATGAAACAAGAAATCATGTTTTAATATAGTATTTGTTTTATAACCAAAAGGGTTAATAAACCAATAATAAATATTTGTTTTAACATTTTTATAAATAAAAACCAATACAAATAAAATCTTTTGCTAACATATGGAATAAGTCAAGTAATATTTTCCATTAGTTGGATCTTTTTTTTAACCTTCTCAGCTTTATTGCCTCAACTTTGGTTTTTTGTCAGCTTTCCTTCTACACATTTTCCTCCACTTATGACGAGTTACTTCATGATCATTCAACATTATGACAGACCCATGAAAAGCTATTTACAACCAGTTTTGAAGTTATCACTGCTGCAGGACCATATGATTGTGTGAACAAAATTCAGGCAGACTCACCCTTATGATCAGCCACGGGATGACACAGCCTGACACCCCTAACAACCATCTCCCATCCATTCCACCTTGCTGATGATCCCTGCAGGCCCTGGGATCATTCTGTGCCTCTGGGTCCTGAACTCTCCTCTCCTCCTCCCCACCAACTGCTCGCTTGCTTGCACTTGAGCTTGTGTTGGAAAAGGAGAGCAAGATGCTCTGCCCGTCAGCATCCTGTCCCAGAAGTGTGTAGCATTTCCAGAGCGTCCCAAAGAATTGTGGCCATCTGAAAATGGCACACACGTCTGGGACTGCGCCACATCAGCTGAAGGGGTATCGAGGGGTGGAACAATCTGCTCTCCTTTCACAATACGATTTCCCTGAGCTCTATAGAAAGTGAGTGACTGATGAGGTATGAAGAAGGAATGGGACCCAATGGGTAGGGAATGAGGCACAACACCTGTAGACTCCCTGAGGGACAGGAAGCAGATCAAAAGGTCCCTCATGGGCTGAGGAAGGCATCAGGAGGCCTCCCAAGGCCTTCCCCACCTGAAGCATCCTGTGCTCTGCTTAATAACACATGCAGCCACTTCAGGACTGCGAGAGAAGGGATGGGGGTTATGCAAGGCAGTTAGGCAATCTCCACAACAAGTTTAATAACTGCAATAACTTGCAACTGTAATAAGCAGGCTCCATCCTGGCACTAAATTGAGGACTACCCTGTACAGCTTCTCATTAGCCCAAATATGTCTTCTTTATTTTCTTGGCAGCACTGTTTTGTCTATAATTTTTCCAAGATTTGTTTGTACATTAAGATAGTCAGTGGAGCCTTGGTTAAATTGTTGGATTAGGATTGGGGGAGACGCAGGTTTAAGTCCCTGTTCAGCTACAGAAACTCTCAGGGTAGTTTTAGGCCAGTCACCATCTCTCATCCCAACCTATCTCACAGGAATGTAATGGGGAAGAATAGGACTACTGTGCACACACTTTGAGTTCTTGTACAAGAAGATATCAATTTAATAAATAAAAATAATCAACTTCAAAATTATAAAATGGAAAGTGATATATTACAATTATTATTAATCTATTCAATACTTGTTCCCTGAATTGTTTTGAAAAGGAATGTTGATACAGTGGCAAAAACAATTTAAGCACAAAGTCCTGCTACAATAATATCTATTTCAATAGCAAGATAATTATTTGTACCAGAGAATAATGTTCACAGCCTAAACACCATTTTCTCGAATTGCCTATCGTTTGCTCAAAACATAAATTCTTGCAAATGTGCTACTACAGAAAAACAATTTAACATAAATGGAAGGTGGGTGGCCTTTTTTTTAAAGTGCAGAACTGAGAAGTGCTCTACATTTCAGAGCAAAATGATGCCAGAACAGAATAAGACAAGAAAACTCAGTATGTTTTTTTAATAACTCCATTTGCTTGTTTTGTTCTCTCTCTCTTTCTCTCTCGTGTCTGACAATGAACTTTTTAAAGTGAGCACTTCTTCAAACTAACCGCTTCACAGACCTTCAACTGCAAAGAATTCATACATCTTAATCACGTCCTAAATCAAAGCGGTTAGTTTAAAACTGTGAAGAAAAATATACCGGGGTCATACTCGGAAGATCGGAATCCAGAGAAAAGTAGTGATTAAGGAACTCTTTTTTTTCCTTCTCTCCCATTATTTTGCACCAAGGAAAAATTTCATTGGAACGGAAGTGCCAGTGCCTCATTTAGCAATCACAAAGATTAGCAGCAGCAGCAGCAAGGAGAACTTTGGCTGCTAAAATTAAAAACACGGTCCTCGTCAACTCTGGAGTTCCGACATACCTCATGGTATTTAATCCAGGCTCAGGTTGTATGTCTACTATATACATCCATCCCATGGAATTCAGTGTGCGGAATTCCTCCTAGACTTCCTATTTTCCTAAAATCCCTTCGGGGAACAATCTAATTAAGGTTGATACATTTTTAACCTCTGAGCATGTCTTCAAAAAATATAAAATACCGGCTCCTCCAATAAGGAAACCCACTGAATGAAAATACTTCAGTTTTTGGAAATCGGGAAAGCAACTTCTTGCAAAAAACGGGTCGCCCGCCGTTCGCTGCTCAGGGAGCAACCACTCACAAATAAAATGCCTCCGCCTCCTCTTTTTCCTGAGCCTGTCACTTTTTGTTTTCCACTCGAGGCCGGGAGGAGGGCTGCCACAGCTTCGAAGAGGCCGACCGATGGCGGCGACCCAGATGTGGCAGAAGCGGGGCGGGGGGGGAAGGGAGAGCAAGCCGGGAGGAGAGCACCTCGCGCGCCGCACCAGCTCAAAGAAGCATGACTCACGCTGGGCGGGGCTTCGAAGGGAGCCCGCGTTGCTGTTGGAGCGCGGCGGGAACGGCGATGTCAACCCAGCCCAAGCGGACACGCCCCCACCCTCGTGCTCCCCTCTTCCTCACAACCCCCCGCCCTCCCGGGCATTCCCTGGCTGGCCGCCGCTCACTGACAGACGGCCGTCCCGCCCTTTCCCGTCGCTGCCGGCCCCGCCTTCCCTCCTTCTACTCCTCGCGCCGACCTTTCCCCTAGTTTCCAGAGAGCGGCTGGCTCTTCTTGGCCGCCGGCGCCGCCGCCAAACGTGCCCACGAGGGTCCTTTCCTGCTATCAGCAGAGCTGCACGAGGCGATCACGCCGCCCGAGGAAGTCCATTGGCTGGCCAAGAGGCAGCTCGGGTCGCGATTGGCCAGAACCCTTCTTCCCGTCCCCTCTCGTCCTTTTCCTCCTCCTTCTCCGCCCCTTCCCAGCTGCTTCGCTGCATGGAGTGTTTTGGTGTGCTTCCCCCTCTGTTTTGGCTGCTCCGCAAGGGGACCTTCCTCCCCGCCCGCCCGCCGAGGGGGTGGGGGTGGGGGTGGTTCTGGCCGGTTGCTTCGGCTGGGCTTTGTCACACAGCCGCTGCTCGCGGGAGCTCTCGCCATGCACGCATCTCCTCCTGGCAGCGAGGAGATGGGAGATGCCCCTTCGGTGAGTACCACTTGTTGCTGCGCGGGGCGGGACGGGGCACGCGGCAGGCAGGGCAGGATCTCCCTCGCTCAGCGCCTGCCGGGGCCGAAGAGACTGGGCGGCCGACGCGCCCTGGCTCCGCACGCCGCCGCCGCCGACCCCCGCTTTGGGATTCCGATCTGCTCGGCGTGACTTTCCCCAGGAGCGAGGTATAACCCGGAGGAGCCGGAGGCCGAGGCGCTGACGATGCACCTCGGGCGGGGAGCGGGCAGCGAAGGGGCTCCCCGCGTTTTATTTGCCAAATGCAGCGGGGTGGGGTGGGGGAGGCGATCGAGAGCCCGAGGAGCGCGCTTTCCTTCGGCCTCAATCCGCCCTCGGCCCTCGTCGTCCCACCCGCGGGTGGGCGACCTTCCGGATCCCACCCTTTGCCTGGCGCTCGCTCCCCGGGAACTCGAGCGGGTGCGCGCGTGGGTGCGGGGTGGGGGGCTCCTCCAACTTCTCCGGACCGAGGGGCGTGCGTGAACGGGGCGGTGCGCGGGTGGCGGGGGATGCTGCTTTGGAAGGCTGGGCCGATTTGATGAAGCGAAGGTTGAGGGAGGCGCGGCGGATGCCGAGGCACCCTTTGCTTCGAAGGAAGGCTGGAGGGCTGCCGTTTTTATTGGCCCTGAGGCGGGGTGGGTGAGTGGGTGGAGGTGAGGCTTTGCTCTGGGCACAGACCGGGCTAGATGGCCGATTGAGGGCGGAATAAAGTGCTTTCGCCTGAGTAATCCAAGCTGGCTCTGTGGCTTGCTAATGGCATGACTTCATGCCCCGGAGATTACAGTAAGTGCTCTTCTTTCAGCTGGTAGATTGGGAGGGGCAGCCTGATATCTTCCTTCCCTCTCTCTCTCTTTGTTTCTAAGAGGAGAGAAAGAGGGGAGGGAGAGAGAGAGAAAATGTGTGTGTGTGTGTGTGTGTGGGGTCTCCCTCTCTCGATTGCTGTGAGTGTCTGGGCTCTTGTCAGGATCCCCTACCCTGTCTGGTTTGAGGACAGAGCTCCTGAGGGCTTCCCGGCTCTGGCTCGGTCAGGGACCACCACCCATTTTGCTCACATGGCTATTTCGATGCATGACGTCCCCCCACTCCTTCCTTTCCATCACCC
>BHFT01042874.1:10108-38887 GCA_004320025.1 Laticauda laticaudata
CCCCCCCCCCCAAAAAAAACAAACCTTGAACTATATTTGGATCCCATGGAGGTGAGAAGTAATCTTCCTACCTCCTTTAGGAGGAGGTGCTTCACCTCCTTCTGGCCTCGTGTAAGTTTTGACTAATCTTCATGTCGATCACTAGCCCTCTCCCAGTTCTCCTTTTTCCTCAAAAGAGAGGAAAGAAGTGGGCATATGAATAGCATGGGAAGGGGGGGAATAAATGTAATACATTATATATGCAGTTCATCTTCCTTCGTCATTGTAGTGCTTTTAAAGTTGTAGCAACGTTTCAGCAGAATCTCATCTGCCATCATCAGGCTTCTGTATGGAGTTTGTATACAACTTTAAAAGCACTACAATGACGTGGGATAATACCCGAAGGAAGATGAACTGCATTCATGTAAGTACCCGCGAAAACTTAAAAAAACAAATATATATATATATGTACACACACACACACACACCCTGTTTCTCCAACAATACAACTTCCCCCAATAGGAAGTCCCAGCATGTTTTATAGGCATAAAATGAAATTAAGCCCCTCCCCCATATTAAGGCCTATATTAAAACATGTGAAATGGGGAGGAATGGTGGGGGGGCTTGCCATTAGGAAGTACTTTCGTTGCACACCCAGATATGGTGCTGCCTGCATTGACCCCAATACTATGTGCCCCATCAACGCCAAGGTCAACATCCAAGCTGTCGCTGCCCGAAGATGCAAGGGGGGGGGAAATTAAGTCACCCCCGAAAATATGACCTAGACCTTTTTTCAGGCCTCAGTGAAGTAGAATTTCTGATATTTTTGCAGCTCTAATTTTCAGTGGCTTCTTGTATAGTGTGTCATTCTCCTCCAGTTTGCCACTGCAGTGTCTGGGTGAAAGGAGGTGATCTGAGGACGCACTTCCAGGCTGTTGCAGTTCTGCTTTGCTCTTGCATTTCTGTATGGAAATGAGGCCTCAGTTTGCTTTTTCCTTTTTTTTCCTTCCTTCCTTCCTTCCTTCCTTCCTTCCTTCCTTCCTTCCTTCCTTCCTTCCTTCCTTCCTTCCTTTTTCTCTCTCAGATTATGAATCTATTTTACGATTCAAAATGTTCAAGAGGATCTAAAAAGCCTTCTTCTCAATGTTTATTTTCTCCAGTAGTATCATCTTGGAAAATATTTTGATAACTAAAAGGAAGGTCCCCTTGGGTTAATTATTTATATTGCTTAATATTATAACTTCTACTTCATATTAAATCTGTTAATTGTTCGATGATTTATGAATTCATTTTGATGAATTTAACATTAAATAAGAGTATCAAACTGTAATTGAACGATTATCAAGTTGACTTCTAATCTTCTTTCACTCCTAAATGTTAACTTCATTTATGGGCTTGGAGATTACAATTAAATGTAAAGTTATTTACAACTTCCATATAGATTTCATTGAGTAAAATATTTTTGGCTTTACATATCATGAATCAAGAACCTACTACTCTATTTAGTGCCTACATGTGTGAAGTACTGTTGGTAATTTTTCCACTGTATATACATGCAAGCCTATTTGGTTACACCCGGATTTACTCACTTAACAGCTGGCTATTAAGAGATAGTCTGTATACTTCAGTATTTACTCAAATGTCTGTATGATATTTGTAAATAGTGTAATGGAGCATGAAAAGATTACCTATTCTAAGTATTGTGAGACTTATTACCAACTGGCTGATTAATTTTTAGAAACACTAAGATTCAGCCAAGGTGGTATCTTCAGAGCAGTAAATAACTATAGTTTTTTTAGCTACAAAGGTAGCATTTAGTTAATCACATTTGATCATAGCCTATAAAAGGGAAATGTTTCTATAGATCCAGGCTGACTAATATGTTTTGGATCAAGGGCCAGGTATTTTTTATTCTTAAATAAAAAAGAGGAATTCAGACAAAAAAGTGATTTAATTAAATGCATTTAATATCATTGTTCCCTTTGTATTATAGAAAGTTTCCCTTTCATTCAACATCACAGTGTGGCTACAGGTTTTGATAGATTCTGAGGCAAGTTTTGAAGGCTTTGGAGTGTCACATGCTGCCTGCCCTGGGACTAGAGGTTGTAGATATTTTAGCTCAAGTGCTCAAAAGCCTACTGGCTTAGGCTTATTCTGTGTTTTCTGATTCTGTAATAAAAACAACAAGGAGTTAATATGTGCAGGTTTTAGACCAAAGGTTCTCTAGGAAATGAGTATTTAGAAATAGTAACAATCAAAATGCAGTAAAGCCGCTAAGGATTGACACAAGCCTGCTTTATTTGTGAAAAATTGTTGCATTAATTGTTAATTAATTAGCCCTTGTAGCCCAATGGGTAGGAGGTCTTAAGAGCCAGCATTGGCACCCAGATTTCCAAAGAGGTTGGTCAGGATGTTGAATCATGGGATGAATGTTTAAACAAACCATGAAAATGTATTCACTTTTCTTCTGAATGATTAAAATGTGGCAATTCATCTCATCTCAAGGTTGATATTGTGGACATCTACGAATCCATCCGTGAACGGAGGCGTCACGACAGTGAAAGATCTACTTGTAGCACCTTGGAACGGAATGACATAGAAGCAGTTGAGACCCTTGTTTGTATGAGCTCTTGGGGTCAAAGATCACAGAAAGGCGAACTATTAAAAATAAGACCTTTAACGCCTGTCTCAGATTCTGGGGATTTTGTAGTGCAGAATGAACCTACATCTGAGATGTCTAAGGATTATAACTTTTTATCCACACTGGTAAGGAAAAAGAAGAAAACCATGTGAAAGAAACTGAATATGCATAAATTGGCTTTCCCCAATTAATCTCCTTAGTGCTTTATTAAGCTTGAGGGATGATGACCATTTTTAAAATAATGGGTATCAGATTTGTTTTGCATATTAGACATACCTTTTTTTGCAAATGCAGTTGAAAACAATCTGGTGCTAATTGTTTTGGCTTATTACATCCCATGTTTTTGTATGATTCCCTGTTAACTTAGTTTAAGACAAAACATTGTCCAATTTACAGCTGTGATAATATGGGGAAATCTAAATAGTTGTTGCATGATTTTCTGAAAGAGATGGATGGAATTGTTCCACTGAACCCCAATAAGACACAGGAGTACATCTGAGAATATTGCTTTCTAAGCACCATAAGATTGTGATTTTGGAAGGATGAATGTTGGAACATACAATTATAGGATAGCATTGGATGAAATGAAAATACAAAATTGGAGTAAACATTCTTTCACACTGTACTTTGGGGGAAGTATCCAGTATCTTGAGGTCTGAGAGAGTATGAATTGTAAATGTAATTAGTTATGGTCATAACTATGGTTAGTTATGTTGATCTGTGTGCTGATTTCCTTTTCCCCCCTTTTTAATGTAGTGCATGACCCCACCATACAGTCCAGATTTTGTTGAGCCTTCTACAGCATCACTGCCCTCCTCCCAAACTACTTACTCAAAACCTAGGGCAACCAAGGCAAACGTACCTGCCAGCGTAGTTACTCCCCCAGATTGGAGTCTTACTGCCACTCAGCCATCTGTTTTGAACATGGAGAAGCAATCCAGCCAGATGCCAGCAAGGACTGAGCAACCTGTTCCTCCGCTTTGCAGAGCCATGGCAACTAGTGTGATCCGTCACACAGGCAACAGTTCTGGTTACTCCCGCATTCCTGGTGTGCAAGTGAAACCAGAAGTTTCATCCGGCTACAGTGGGCTTGCAGACTGGCAGGAGGCCCAAGGCCAGCAACATTCCAGAGCTTCCCGGGATTGCAATATTGCAGAGAACTTGACTTGTGACACTTTACTTGCACACAAATCTTCCTCGCATGTCTCAGGTTGCTCTAGAACTGCCTATAAAGGATGTGAAATTCCAAGGCTTGCTTTGCAGCAGTCTTTTTACCCAAAGAATTGTGAGCATGATATGCAGCAAAAGACCAGCTCCTTTCTCCCCTCCCCTCTCTCAAATCCACAGGTGATCTGTCAAATGATCCCCTTGGATGGACCAAGAGGTATGGTCTCTGCTCTATTAAAACCTTCTGCTCAGACTGCAGGAACCGTCAAATCTATCTTACCCCACACGGCTCCGATTTCTCAGCCTGTCCTGATGGGACCTTCAATGCCTCAGGGGACTGTTATGTTCGTTCTTCCACAGGCAGCTGTTGCCCAGGCACCCCCGTGCCAACAAACTGTGATGTCTGTGGGGAACACCAAATTATTGCCTCTGGCCCCTGCTCCAGTTTTTATTGCCTCTGGCCAGAGCAGTACACCTTTGATAGACTTTTCCCGGAGGAGGAATTATGTTTGCAACTTTCCTGGCTGCAGGAAAACATATTTCAAAAGCTCTCACCTCAAAGCCCATCTGCGTACTCATACTGGTATGTAAAGGAATGTGATGTACCTTCTAATCTCTCTGATGATGCCTGTCAAGCATCAGAAATGAACATTGGCATTGTAATGGCGTGAAACTCACTAGAGTGTTCTTCACCAATATATGTGGCATTGGAGTTTTTTAGAATTGTGGGAATATATTTTCACTGTATCTTCATGTTATCATCCCGGGGAAGCTGAGAAACCATGCAAATGTTTGTGATTTAGAGGCAAAGGAAGATGTTCAGGCATGCGAAAAAGTGCAGTTGGGTCATTATACAATGAGTAGAGGGAAAGGGGGAGGGTGTTTACAGATCCCATTCCTTGACTTAATTACATTAGAAGCAGTAGATGAAAAAAACCATACATTGACACTTCAAAGATTGAAAAACTTTTCAAGGCAGAATATTCTAAAATAGATAAGACTTCAGAATGGTCCAATTTCAAGATCAAACCACATTGAAAATGTTTGGAATGGCCTTTGATGTTGTGTACAACATTTTGTGACATAATGCTTACCGTACCTCTAATCTTAACAACAGGAGCACAAAATAAACTCTTATAACTTTCCATTGATACTCATAATATGTTAATATTACTTTCAAAGCCTTTATTGTCACTGTACATCATGTATACAACAAAATTGGTTTAGCCTCTACTGGTACAGTCCACACAAGAATACAAGACAACATAAATAATATAAAACATAATCCTTATACGAGTTGTTAGGGGGGAAAAAAGTAATTCTTGACTTATGACCACAGTTGAGGCCAAAATTTCTGTTGCTAAAAGAGACAGTTTTAAGTGAATTTTGTCCCACTTTATGACCTTCCTTGCCACAGTTAAGTGTATCTCTGCAGTTGTTAAGTCAGTATCATGGTTGTCAGGTCACAAAAGGTGATCACATGACTCTGGAACACTGCAACCATCATAAATACATACCAGTTGCCAAGCATCTGAATTTTGATAATGTAACCATGGGGATGCTGCAAGTGTGAAAAACGGTCATAAGTCACTTTTTTCAGTGCTGTTATACGAAACGAATCATAAGTCAAGGACTACCTGTATACTAAGAGGATTGAACTTCCTATATCTTATCAGTATTGGTAAAATATGCTCTTGGAAAGGTGTTCTTTCTCCAATTAAATAATCCTTTAAGAGCTGCAGCAAAATTGTGATCTATTTTACAGTGTGGGCAAAAGCTTTTAATTACTTCTGCTTGTTCTTTTGTTTACTTGATAGAACACATTTAATAACTTCATTGGAGAACCCAACATATTTATTTTTGAATTGTCTTTCCTTCTCCATTCTGCTATTCCAGGAGAAAAACCTTTCACTTGTAGCTGGGAAGGTTGCGATAAAAAATTTGCCCGTTCTGATGAGCTTTCCCGCCACCGCAGAACCCACACAGGGGAGAAGAAGTTTGCCTGTCCAGTCTGCGACCGCCGTTTTATGCGTAGCGATCACCTGACAAAACATGCGCGACGTCATATGACCAAGAAGGTTCCCAGCTGGCAAACGGAAGTTGGCAAACTGAATCGGATTGCAGCTCTAGAGAAGCCAAGGAATGAAAATGCTCTGAGCATGTTCCTCCCAATGTTATCACCAGGGTAGTGGGCCAGCTGGCCACAACACACATTTTGCAATGAACTTTACGGTTCCCAAAATTACTGCTTTTATTGATTTTTAACTTAATTTCTACAAGTTATGATTTCCTGTTGAAGAGGAAATCCTCTTTTTCTACCTTCTTTCCCTATTTCAGTGTTCATCCTACTTAATGTTACATTACCTTTATTTTTCTTTTCATTCTTCCAAGATTTTGGGAGAACTACCAGCACTTCAGAAAAAGAAAATATATTTAAAGTGGGGTGGGATAGAATATAAGCAAGGACTGTTCTTTGAAAGTTTATCTTTACTTGAGTAAGACTAATTAATAGAAAGTGAAGCAGGCTGACTTGGTTGTTTTCAGTTTTATACAAGTTTTCTGTCTACTTTGTACAAATGTAGCTGCTATAGTCTAATTCTGCATTTATCCTTTGAAAGCAGTGGTATGGGAGATCGAAACTACCTCTCAGAAATTATTCTCCTTGTTATCAATACAGTCCAAACTGATTATCATCTTGAGTCTGAACTTTGATTTCATACCTGAGGCAATCTGCTTTAGGATTGGCAGCCATGTCATAGTTACCATTTGGAGTGCTCTATCTGGAGATTGTATTTAAAGTTGGCTTATTCAGCTAGCTCAGGATTCACTTGGTTGTGAAACCAACCATGTGCATCAAAGCTGAAAAGACCTAGATTGCAGTGGCACTGAATTAATTTCCCCTTGTTCATTATTCCATGCTGCCTAAGATGTACTGTTCCATGTATTGTATGTGTTAGCAAAACTTGTTGGCATGTGAACAGTACTGTGCCTATGGTTATCAGCTGTTTAAATATGGGTTTAATGTGTTAATCAACTCACATCAAAACCAGATATTTAATACAGAATTTCAGGACACCTGCTACATCACAACTGATGTCTTGAATCATATAAACACAATGACAATGGATATTAAAAGTTTGGACATACTATGAAGGAAACATTGACTTGTGATAATACCTACTTCTTCATTATAATTAACACTTTAATTATTGTAATTGAGAAATAGCCTCTTTATTTTAACAGAATTGTGGGCTGCATCTGAACAATATAATTCAGTCAGAAACTTGCATTTCCATAAAAGGAGTTAAGTGCATTCTTAAATCTACCTTTTTAAATGTGATAAGTACTAGTTCCATAACTTAGTTTGGATTATTCCCTTGGTGTATCCATACATAAAAGCACAAAGGCCAAAGTTAAAAATGTACTCTTGCTCACACTAATTTTTTTTATCTTCTAAAGCAGGAGTGGGGAACATGGCCCTTTTTTGACTTGTGGACTTCAACTCCCAGAATTCGTGAGCCAGCCATGATGACTCCGAAATTCTGCAAATTGAAGACCACAAGTCATGGGCCATAGTTCCCCCCCCTCTGATCTAAACAAACAACTAAAACTTCTTAGCACCTCACTGTTGAAGGATCAAGAATTTTCACATAAGCCTCTCTAGGAAGATCAGCAGAGCAAATGAGGTTGTTTGTTTTACAGAATTCGGGCAGAAGGATTTCTTGATCAGATCCAATATCGGCACTTGTGCAATGGAACAAGTTTTTTCTCTCTATCCCAACACTCCCCAAAATCTATTCTGGAAAATCCAGGGCAAGGTCAGGATTCATGAGATAATTTGTCTCACTGAAAGATGCTATTCTGAGTGTGGGGAAGACACTGGGAGGATTCAGCTACATGTCTTGCACTAAAGTCCTGAGTTGCAGTCATTAATGCTTTTAAAATAAGGGGGAATGGGTGTCACTTGTAGGCTGTGTCAAATAAATAAAAATAGACTTACCTTAAAGTGATAATCTTATATTTTAAAGCTGCCTTAAAAATTCTTAGCCTTGGAGCAAAAATGCTTTAATTTTTCTTTTCTTCTTGTGTCTTGTTCTATAGCACTGTATTAACTGAACGAGTAACTGAAGTAATAGATAATTGTTACTTGTCTTTTGGAGGGTCCTGTGGGAAATCAGACTTTTTTGTCATGAGATATCATCTATGATGACATGCCAAATCCTGCATCTCAAGCTGAAAAAATGTTTTTAATGAGTATATGAAAGCATAGTGTAAATGTATAGGGTATATCTGACATATCATTATTATCTTACACTAAATAGATCTTTTACAATTGCAATATACATTGGTTATCTTTGTTAAGACAAGCTTGCAATACTTTTATTTATTCTGAAGCTATTAAAGATATTTCTGTGGATGATAGGAATTTGCTAGAATGAGTGTTTGAAAACTATATTTGCTATATGTTCCAAAATAACACTTGGGAAATATTAATGTTTGGTCAGTTGTTTTATTAGCTTTATTTTACACGAGTAGCAACGGCCTGAGACAATTGATTTTCCTTTCATTTCATCCTACGGAGCAATTCATGTTAAAAACAGCATGACACCATCCAGTATGGTAGAGGAGGGGAGGGTGAATCGAGGCAAAATTAACATGTTTTTAAAAAATCTGCTGTCATTTTAATAATGCCCATTCTAAGTATCAAACTATCTGATTTTGAAGGGAATAGTGTTCATGAAGCAAACCGTAAGGATCAGGAATTTCTTTTAGAACATAGCAGCTCTTGGATAGATTAATGATTACCTTCAGTTGATGGGAACATTTCATTTGGGCTTGCACTCCCAAAACAAGTGTAAGTAGGCTTCCTTTGAAATGACATTAAACCAGGTTGTCATGCATATGTAGTCCTCAGCCATATATATGATAGTTTGCCTGGTGCTTGAAAAGCTTTTGCATCATTGCAATTTGAACTAGTTGCTGTAAATGCTAGAACAGAAAGCTGGCTGGCAATGATGGGTCATAGTGACTGGGCTGCATTTGATTGGTCACTATATATGCAAGTAGAGGAATATTATAAAAAAACCTGCACCTCAATGTTTGTGTGTATATATATATATATGTGTGTGTGTATGCTTGTGTATTTGGGTATGTATATATATTATGGACATGTGAGTGTATAAACACACGCATGTGTGTTATGGTATGGTTTTCTTCTCTTACATACGCTCATAATACTTGCTATATTTTGAGATATTGAAGCAAATTGATAAATCTGCAGATCACATAGTTGTTTTCTCCCAATTTATTCTGAATTTTTAATTAACAGAAGAAAAAGAATATAATTAATTTTTAAAGCGTGTAAGAATAGATATGTTAGTGGTATAAATTCTGTTCATACAATCAGACTGCAACAGTTTAATTAGTTTGAAACCTTTTCCCCTTTTCTACAATATACAGAGTCTACTTTTCCCTTTCTGGACAATTTTATGACCTAATTATTGGCTATCTGACTCGGGATTATGGGAACTATTACATGTAGTAAAATTTTGTGCCTGATATTTTATATGAATAAACCTTATTTGTTACTTTCTGTTCAGCATTTATTGTGAAATCCTTGTTATTTGTGTGAATATACATACAAATACTCTTGTATTTCTTCAAGGGCTGTGTTGTAATTCCTCTTCTTGTAAAGTGGATATTTACATAAAGTTTTGGTTGTATTTTCTCTTCCCTTGTGTGGACAATCTTCTTAGCATGAACCAGTACCATAAAGGAATAGGAGAATTATTGCTAATGTTGACACTTGGCTTAAGTACAGCATATAGGTTGCAATTCAATGTCCCCTCATACAAATCTCCAGATATTTCCTCAAGTCAAAGATGGATTATAAATGTGATGGGTTGAGATGGCAGGCACTGCTACAAAGAAGTTTCACTTTCAATGTTCTGAAATATATTTTTAATTAATGGAATCCACAGCACAATAACCCTAACAGATTGAACCCCCTGGGCAGATACCGTTATATAAATAATTGCATAATACTGTTGTATTAATAGACATATTTCTTATAAGTGAACATGAAAGCTTCATAGTACGTTTTGCAAAGCTGAAAACAGTACAAGTACTCTCCACAAAGTCTTATTATATTATTATCTGAGTCATCAGATGATAATACACGAGCAGGAACCATTTAAAGTATATGCTAATATTTCCAACATTTTTATTCTAATCTTGCTGAAATGTTTCAGAATCCTGTCAGCATGAATGTTGACAGATTTCTTCTCCTCCCCGCCCCCAAGGTATATGTGCCTTCATAAGACAGATGCAGAAACAAACAGAAACCAATAGAATAAGTTAAAAATATAATTACAAATCTAAAGAGGAAACAAAATAATTTGAGTTTGATTCCCAAGAAACAAAGGTGCTTTGGAGCATGTGCGAGCATGCACATTGCATGTCAGCAATTCCTTGAATGATACAATAGTCAATTTTGCACTGCACCTTTGGACAGAGATGGTGAGCTTCTTCCAATTAAACAGAGGTTAGATAACCATTTATTATTTTACACTAAGCAAAGAACTGAGCTAGATATCTTCAATGGCCCTTCCAAATCATTGAGTCTGAGATGAGATTCACTCAGAGATGATAAAGCAAAATGTTGACAACACATGAGTCCCTCTGATGCTCTTTGCATCTACTAAGATACACAAGGCACATTGCACCACTAACATCTTTAGGAATGGAATCTTTTCATGCTTTCATTTTGCATGCAGACATCTGGCAAGAATGTGATTTAGAAGGAACATTTTGTCACATTAAGATTTTATCATATTGTCATATAAGAGGTACTTCAGCCTATGCGATTCTCTGCAAGTGACCAGGAGAGTTGGTTGGCCAATAATCTGAAGTGATCATAGAGGAGTATCTCAGGCAAAATAATTATTGCCATGCTGAGATTTTCTCAAGGATACTTTCATTTAGGCACTGTAGCATTAACCAATATTGTGAAGATGGACCACCAGACCCAAAACTTTGGATGCAGGAGTAATTAATGTCTTACCAATTTACTGGTATCATTATTAATACATATGCAATAAGACCACCCAAAGTTCCATTTAGTTTCATTAGTTTCATTAGTATCTTTAGTTTCATTAAAACGTGGACATATGGTTGCTCTTTCACTACTTCACACCTCAAGCTTTAGGTGAAGATGAACATTTGTGTATAATTTTTTTCTTTTCCATAAAGAACATTTTCATTTGACTCCATAGAAAATGTTCAGATAAGAGAGTTTCCTGTAGTTGTATCTCTCTGGCCAGGGTTTTGGGTTGTCTTTCAGCATACCATGCTAGTAGACTTTTTCTCGGAAACACTATAGTTTTATAACCTAGCCCCTAGGTAAATTTTATGGTCATATTGGTACAGCTTTGAGTGGCTTCAGCGACAGTACTCTTGCTCTATTGTTGCCATCAGCTCCTCTTCAGAGCAGTCATAAGATATCTTGGCCTGTCTCTCTGGCTTATTGAGAGGCAACCTGCAGATTTATGGGAGAAAGCAATAATCAGGACCAAAAATAATAAAACAAGTTAAAATTAGGCCTAATTTAGCTAGCAACATGTTATCTTCCAATTTCCCTTTTAATTAGCTTATGTACCTAATTCTCACAGTGTTTTTGAACAGGTTGATATCATTTAATTTTAAACAAAATGCAACTCATTACATGGAAGAACAGTATGATTTGAAAGGGGCCATGAAAGGAAGAATGTGTGCCAGTTCTAGGGAAGTCATGGCAAACCTTTTGGGCTCAATCTGTCAAAAATTTAGAAAATGCCTAACTTGACTTTGCTGACATTGCTTGTACCTCTGAACAAAAGAAAAACAATTTTCTATATTCACCCCACCCCACCCAGGCCACTCTGAACAGCAGCATTCAATGGTAGGACTACACTGGGTCTGAAGTAGAGGCCCAGGCCTTTACTTTAGTCTTACACCACCGTTGCAATTCAAAATGAACCTTGGGGAACAACGTGATTACCTTCATAACCCAACTTTTTGCAGGATCTGCATGCTGTTCACCTTCAAGTGTTGGTCTCTTTCTATTGACAGGCCCGAGGCCTACCCAGGTCCCATGTTCTTGAAATGACTTTGGAGAATTCTCTTCCTGGTCCTCTGCAGCCTCCAAAAGTACAAAATCATACCTTATTCTTGCACTATTTCTGGAGGGCCCACAGGCTGTGTGAAAGTACATCTCTTTTTCGTATTGCCTCCATTGCCTCAGAAAATTGTGAGAGAATGAGGCATGCTTTTGAGAATAGTTGTTGGGTGTTGGTGAATGCTTGCGTATCACCCAAAACATTGTGGCATGTCACATTTGACACATTGTAGTTTTGCCATCACTTGCCTAGGGCAAGAATCTCTGACTTTTTCTAGCTAAGGGATATTCTTGGAAAGTTTAGGGTACACAGGGACACACTGTAAAAATGTTCAATGTAGTATTTCCATATTTTTTTTTTAATAAAGCTTTGTTTTTATTCCGGTGTCTCCTACACATTCTCTATCTAGTACCCAAAACACTACAGTCATCAACTATACAGCATAATGGGGACAGGGATCCAGTTGGTAAGGAGACCAAGACAAAAGCAGAATAATTATTCTGGAAGAATAAATAGGTTGAAATGTCATGTTACATTGGAAAAGCTTCTTTAAACTATGATTATAATTAGAATCCCCATAAATGAAAGAAGAAATGTACCAACAATGTTCAGGAAACAATTCTAAAATGTTTCCTTCCTAAATGAAAAGAAAAAGAATGTTAAAGGAAATCTAAACTATAGCAGATTTATAATCAAATGGATGGCCAATGTATGTGATCTTCTTCAACCATCCTGTATCTAAATTAAGAAAACAATGTTGTGATTAAATTCAGTCCCTCCATCAGTTTTCTTCCATAAGCATATGGATGGTCTGAGAGATATAATCAGGAAAACAGCAATTTATCTTGTTAAGCTGTCATTGAAAGAAACCCCCCCCTCCTTGCTACAATATTTCCTACAGAAATATTTGCAGAAAAATGTGAAGAAAATTATTACTGAACCACGCTGAATAACTGATGAAAGCATGAGAATGAAAGCTCTTCTTCATTTCTGCAAAGGAGTACACTGAGTACACTCCCAGTTATTTGATTTACGATAACTTACTGATTGGCAAAGTTATTGCTCCCTGGTGTAGATCTTGTTAAGAAACCCTGAAAAACACATGAACATAATAACACTTTGATAGCTACCGTATGACAAAGAAACACAGATTTACACCTGCTAGTAAATAGCATAATGATATACAGTACATCTCTGAAAGCAAAACTAATTTTTTACAAGGAAGATGAGTAACTCTGATATTCCTCTATGTAAGCATTCTGATTACTGGGATTAGAAAAGTTGATGACTGTATACAGTATAAAATATATATTTTACATTTAGCTTTTCTAGTTCTAAGACAAGATAATGAGCAGGGGATTTACACAGACACAAGCTAGAAGAATACTGTTGAGTTAAAGAACATGCACCCTTGCCAATAAAAATCCTAAGCATATGAAAATAATAGCAGCAGAGTAAGTATGTTGAGAGGATGGCAACATACACATATTCATGTGTGCACTCATGCCAAGAGTCGGAGACAGGGATGCCATCTCTGTTCTTCTAACCAGTTTCCAGACCAAGGTAAATACACTAATGGCATAACTTAATCTAAATCTTGCTGCTACTCCAATCAGTTTAGACAAACAGATATACCGGATTCTGATTTTTTACTGAGCAAATTTATTAGGTTCATCTAACTTTGAAAACAGAATATGATGTGGGCTATTCATTTATTTATCAAACTTCTTAAATGCTCATGTCCCACATAGAGATCAGATTAGCAATCATACTAACAACCCTACTGTGAGAAACTTAAAACCACATGTATGGTTTGTCTTCTTATTGGCACTTTTTTCCACATTGCTGAGGTGAAGGGCAGATTTTGTCTCTCAGTGCTGGTTTTGGAACAGATCAAGGCAATGATGTTGTGGGGACATAGTAGAAAAATAATGTTGTCAGGGCATGCTTGTGCAAATGGGAAAGGGGCCTTAAGGACAATTAAAAATACCTCATCTTTTAAACTATATTTGACAGAGAGTACCACATCTTAGGACTGGATTTTGGGCACCCTGAACTGAACTGTGTAACAGCTCTTTAAGTCCAGTCAATCATTCAGTTTCCTCTCTTTCCTGTAGGCCAGGAAGATCTCTGCTATCTCTGTTTGAAAATCTTGCAAGTATCGAACCTGTTATTAAACAAGTAACAATTCTAACACATGAATGGAAAAGCTGAATAACAAAACAAACTCCATGTGGTCTGTATCAATGCTTTCTTAGAAAATGTCCTATTTTCTGCTGGTATATAGTATTAAATTTCAACTCATATTGCCATTATCACAGTCTATTTGTTCTCCTATGAGCTGTTCAGAGCATCCAGTAATAGGAGGTACTTAGTCTCCGCATTCACAGGCTGAGCTTGACTTGTGGAACACTCCTCCTCCTCCACATGACTCCTCCTCAAAACCAGCCATTCCCCCAGTTTTTTGCTCAGCCTGGTGTGTGAGACAGGCATGCTTTGGATACTTCCTTGACTGAAACAGGAATATTAGCAGGTTTGATTGCAATTTGGTTTTCCTTTGGTTTTTCCTTTGTCTTTAGCCTTCAATCCTTATCAGCTCTGAGAGTCCAGTTTAAGGGAAGAGCTGTTCGCGCCCCCCCCCCCAAAAAAAGAGGTGGTGGGAGCTTTTGGAGCTGCTCTGCTCCACCTCCCACAGCCAAAATTTCCTTTCCTCTGCCAGTTTGATTGCTGCTGTGTCTTCATTCCGTTTGTTTGCTAGCGGCTTGATATTTCATTTTAAAAGTCGTATCGCCTTTACCCCACCCTCCGAACGCCATTTCTTCAGTGGGGAAATTAATTAGTATTAATTCCCCTTTCTTCTCCGCTGTTTGTTGATTTCAGAGCTCAGGCTTCGTTTGAGCTCTGGCTTTGTTTGCAAGGTGGGAAGCTGCTGCTGAGAACGCGCATGAAAAGACTTTAGCTGCTGGAGGCCATCTTGAGTGCCACCTCGTAGCTGCGCGCCTCGTCTGTCTTTCCTGAGCTGTGTGAGGTATTTTCTGCTCGAGCAACAGAAACCCTTCAGGATTCTGAGAGCTGTTTTACCCTCGTTTTGGCTACCTGCACTCGAGGATAATTAATTCGCTTTAAAAAATTGTTGGCTTAACCCTCACAGCCTTATTCTCAGTGGCACAGCAGCAAGCACCTAGCCAGTGTCCGCCTGTGCAGGGAAGCTGCTGAAGGATCTTACAATCATCAGTCTGGGCCTTAGACATTTGCTATTTGGCTAATTGGATTACACATTAATCTTGGTTGTTCTATTATTAATAGAATATTAATTATTAGAATAAAAATTAGAATGAATTATTAATTATTATTAATATATATATAAATATATTTGTTTTTTTAAGCTTTCGCGGGTACTTACATGTGTGCTGTTCAGCTTCCTTCGGGTATTATCCCACGTCATTGTAGTGCTTTTAAAGTTGTAGCAACATTTCAGCAGAATCTCATCTGCCATCATCAGGCTTCTGTATGGATGTGGGTCTCACACTTCAAATTCGAGGCTGGCCTATCCTGATTGGCTGGAGTCTTGGTCTGTGTTCACTGGACTTGGAGTTTGATTGATTGGTGTTTCGGTTTCTTCTGTCTGTTTTGTGGCTTTGATTGGCTGGCAACACTCTGTTCCTGTGTTGGAGGCTTTCAGTGCAGCTTGGCTTCGTGTGAAAGGACGGCTGCTATCCATTAGGAAGCCAGGTTTCACCTGGTGCCTGGGTGGGGGGTGTTCGAGCTGGAGGCATCAGAGGGAGTCTGTTTGTGCTCAGGTGTTTGCCTGGCTTGTGGTGTGGAGATCTTTCTATTTGAGAGTGCAGGCTTCCAAATGATTGACAGTCTGCTGGAATCATCTCTTCTATTCATGCTTTCAGATCTTTTTTCAATCTCTATGGCTTCTCTGATGATTCTGTGGCTGGGGTTTTCCATAGTGGCTAGGGTTTTAGTGCCATTGAAGTTGATGTTGTGACCTGTGGTTTTCATGTGTTGGACTAGTGAGGAGGTGTGTTCCAGCTTTTTTACTGCATTTTGTGTTCTCCAGGCGGGTACTTATTCTTCTATTGGTCTGTCCAATGTATGTGGCCGGGCATGATGCACAGGGAACTTCGTATATGCCTTGGTTTTCCAGGTCAATTTTGTCTTTGGGGTTTCTAAGGATGGCTGCTATTTTTTTGTCTGTTTTGAAGGCAGTCTTGATGTGATGCCTGTGTAGTATCTTACTGATTTTATCTGTAGTACCTTTTATGTAGGGCAAGACAGCTGTTTCCATAGGTCTGTTGATCTTCTAGTCTCTGTTATGTCTTGGTGTGTTTTTGTGGATCAAGCTGTGATTTTGTTTTTGTGGAAGCCATTGGCTGTTAATACTTCAGTCAGGGCGCCTAGTTCAGTCTTTATATGCGTTCTTGTCTGCCAAGTGTTTGTTCTTGGTAATTAGTGTTTTAGCACGGAATTTATCTGTGCTGGGTGGTGGTGGGATTGGGCATTGAGGTAGCGTTGGTGTGTGTTTTCTTCTGGTATATGGTGTGTCCCAGTGTGCCATCTGTTCTTTTGTAGATTAGTACATCTAGGAATGGTAGTTGTTTTATTTCCGTTTCCATGGTGAACTTGATTTTGGGGTGTGTGCTGTTTGGAATGTTAGGAAATTGTTTAGGTTTTCTTTCATGGGGCCAAATCACAAATGTGTCATCGATGTATCTTAGCCATAGTTTGGGTTTGTGGGTGGTATTAGCCAGGCTCTGGATTTGAATTCTTCCATGAACAGGTTTGCAATGACGGGTGACAGTGGTGATCCCATAGGGGCTCCTTCAATTTGCTTGTATCTTTGTCCTTTGCATATGAAATATGTGTTGGTTAGGCAGTGTTCTGTTAGTTCCATGAGGTCTTTAGCTGGTTGGTATTTATTTTTGATGATTTCAAGAGTTTGTAAGTTGCTTGTAAGTTTCGACCATTCACTCAAGTCCTGATAAAAAGAAACTCTTGAAATCATCAAAAATAAATATAGTGGGATAATACCCGAAGGAACCTAAACAGCACACATGTAAGTACCCGCGGAAAGCTTAAAAAAACATATATATATATATATATATATATATATATATATATATATATATATATATATATATATACTCACTCATAGGAGTAATTACCAAAGCAATTATAGCAATAATATAATTATTACAAATCATAATAATCACTCATGGTAACAAACTACTTGACAGTATAATATTTTAATTTTCAATAAAATATTATTACTGAGATACGACTTATTTTATCTATATATAGACACCAGTAAAATAAAAAAGAATAAACAAAAACAGGGGGGGCAATAAGAATTTTATTAGGGCAACCGTTCCTGACTCAGTTCGGACCCTGGGCGTGCCAACCACCTTGTAAACAAATTATATTCAATTATTGTTATTCTAATTTTATTCAAAATGGCAGATGGTAGCACCTCTCAGGCACCCTGCTTGAAGGCAAAAGCCAAATCAAAACACAGTGGAAATTCTAAAGTCTCAGAAAGGATGCCTTAAGGCGCCATGAGGCCTTACAAAAGCAAATAGACAGGCATTCTCGAGAAGTCCACACTGTATCTCAGGGTCCCCCTCTCTCTTCCAGTCTGTCAGTTTTTTCACACCCTCCTCCCCCTCTAGATCTCTCCCTTTCATCCAGGTGCAGCTTAACTCCACAAGGACAACAGGCTCAAGTGTCTGGAACACCAATCAGATGTTTCACTCCGACAGCCTCTGGTCTTCGCCAGGGTGACAGCTTCATTGAGGAGGTTCCAGAAAGGAGATGAAAGCCTGGATGGAGATGGCTATTAGCCAAGGGATTGCAGCAGGGTTTCAACATGTGGTAATGTCCAGACCTTACCCTATAGATACTGACCAAGAGCCTCAACCTCTGAGGCCACTGACCAGGTCGGAACAAACACCAGTCCCCAGTACATTTACAGGGGGAGACCCCCTCCAAGGGCCGGAGGAGGAGGAAGTCAATCAAATCTTTCAAATGGCCAGAATCTGAAGTGGGATCAATTCACGATAGCGAGGGCCCTGTCAGAGGCAGACCTCTTTATTCGTGTCCTTTCAGCCAAATTCTCAGGGTTGCAAGGTTTCACCATCTACGATAGGCCGTTGGATAAGGGCGGCAATAGCAAAAACATATCAGACCCAATCTCTGCAGGTGCCTAGGGACATAACAGCTCATTCAACAAGGAGTGCAGCAACTTCAGCAGCATGGGCCACACAGGCATTAATAACTGAAATCTGTCGGGCCGCGGCTTGGGCTTCCCATAGTCCTTCATTAGACACTACAAAATTGATGTGTTTGCTTCTGCTGAGGCTTCCTTTGGCAGAAGAGTCTGCAAAGGGTCCACGGAGACCAGGAGGTGATTCCAAACCAGACGGAGTCCCTCCCATAGGACAGGCCAAGCTTTGGTATGTCCCACTGCTGAATGCTCTGAACAGCTCATAGGAGAAAGGGCGTTGGTACTTACCTTGATACCCCCGTTCTCTTGAGCTGTGAAGAGCATCCAGCCCCACCCTTTTTTCCATCTGGTGGGATCCTGTTTCGGCCAATGAACTTTTTAGTATGTGAGGATGAGAGCGCTTATTTCTTTCATCTTCGGCAAAACTGGGAAATGCTGAGGAGGAGTCACGTGATGGAGGAGGAGCGTTCTACAAATCAAGCTCAGCCTGTGAATGCGGAGACTAAGCACCTCCCACTAATGGATGCTCTTCACAGCTCAAAGAGAACGGGCGTATCAGGTAAGTACCAACGCCCTTTCACCTACAGTTTGAAGTGGCACCTTAGCATGCAAGCAATCTCCTATTCTCGTGTCCAGTGCATAATAACAGGTAGTCCTTGAATTACAATAACATTTGGGACAGGCAAATTCATTGTTAAGTGGCAATGTATGACCATACCTAATTTTATGATGTTTTTGCTATGGCTGATAAATAAGATATCATGTGACTGAGATTTGTGACCTTCCAGCTTCCCCACTGACTTTGCTTGTCAAAAACTGGCTGGGAAAGTCACAAAACACAATCAATTGACTGCAGGATTCAGCCATGAAAAAAACATTTGATTCAGTTGCTGAATCATAATCATGTGACCACGAGGATGGTTTGCAGGGCACTTTTTTCAGTACTACTGTAACTTCTCACCAGTGGTAAATATCTGTATGTTAAGAACTACTTGTAAATACCTTTGTGCCTTCAACTATAAATTGTTCCCCTTCCTCAAACAATGTGCTTCTACTCCTCCAAAATACATAAAATCTATAGCAGGGATCTTCAAACTTGACAGCTTTAAGACTTGTGGACTTCAACTCCCATAATTCCTCCTCCAGTCATGTTAGCTTAGGAATTCTGGGAGTTGAAGTCCCCAAGTCTTAAACTTGCCAAGTTTGAAGACCCTTGATCCAGCATATTGTCACCTACTATTGTTACTATGGAGACAAGGATGCATGTAACCACAGCACAGTTCAGGAGTTTCAAAGTATAGGTTCACCTCCTTCCCTCTGATCACTAGCTGGTATCCATCACCACACACCCATCTCTTGGGATTGGGTCACAGGGGGGTTGTCTTTTTTGGTTTTCAGCCAGAGAAAAGAAAAAAAAAAAGAAAAAAAAANTTTCAGCCAGAGAAAAGAAAAAAAAAAAGAAAAAAAAACAGAGGACCCCAGGACAGAGAAGATCAGCTTCTCTGAATAATCACTTTTCCTAGTGCTCTAATAGATGAGGCTAGCCATGATCAATTTTAAATACTTAGCAATCCAGAAGTCAAGTTGGCCTACAGTTATCTCCAGCACATAACATAAATACCAGACTCTGGTTCACAGGCTATTTCTGTCATAGGATGTCCCTAAGCATGTCTAATTATATCTGTCTGACCTGGAATCTGTTTTGGAGTTGGTCAGTTACTTTTAAGAACCAGGTTAAATTATATTTAATTCATTTACATTTTAAAAAATGGCTACACACAGATTTATGATTGGGTGCCATCTCCTTATATCTTCCTTTCATCCTGCTTTAATCCATCAGGTGTTCAAATGGTGAGTAGAAGGAAGAGCCAAGGAATTAGTACAGAGAAGCCAAGAGAAAGACTCATTCTTGGAATCTGACCTGCCCTTTGGAGCAAATTACACCTGATACAAGAACAGATATTAATATTTGTAGCTCAGGGTTGACATGAACGGTCCTTGGTGCTCTCAGAGCTTGTTTTCTGGCAGATATTTCATTACCCAAACTAGGTAACATCATCAGTGGCAGCAGAATAAGTATCCTGCTGGATGGTGATGTGCCAAGAACTGGCTGGCTGGCTGGGTTGGTTGGTAGAAAGGAAGGAAGAATTAACTAACAGAGCTGTGAAAAGTGGTCCATTTGCAAATACGAGGAATGCATTTTGGCAAGGAATTGCAACGATTGACAGAGGCATAGGATAGGCCCGTGTTAACAATACCCAGTTTTAGCCAACTTTGTGTATAGGGCTTTAAAGTCACATTGCAGTAGGAATGTGATCTTCTAGGAATACTGAGGCATTGCTTTCCTTAAAACTTCCCGAGAAGTTTTAAGAAAACCATTCCTGGAGTACAGTATCAGGTTCATACAAGAAATCCAGATTTTAGTAATACAGTATGGAACCAATTACTGATTAAGGAGGCAGCCACAAGAGGGCACTTCTTTATGAAAACTTTGCTAAAAGAAAACAAGGATTCTTTCCACCAACAAAAATCTGAAAATACATTAAGCATATTAGTTTGGTTTTCTGAATCCAAATGTCATTTTCATCATTTGGTTGATTAATAAAGGCCTCAAAGAAGTCCTTTGACACAGGAATACCTCCCCTAACAAAAGCATGGAATTTTTGCATGAATTGCATCCCAAAGGCAAAACACAGACTTATAAATATCATAGTTAATAAGCTCTCAGTGATGAGTCAGAATTGTTTCTAACTGACGAGGTTCTTTCTTCCTTTTTCTTTCAGGACACCAAATGTTCCCAAATGACAAATATGAATAACTGTAGATATGCAGGATATTAAATTACTTCCATATTGTTGCCATGAGAACAACATAGACATAGTCATGTAGTTCCCAAGAGTCTAGCTTGGCTTGAATGAGTCTTTCTTTGTTATACATAAAGAAAAAGTCCCAGGAGTTAAACTGTTCTAGTTAAATAGCTAGCTTTTTGAACCAATTTTGGTCTAGTCTAGTCTAGGGAGAAAAAAATGGCTTATGTATGCAAGATGTGTGAAAGTAAATTAAGTTGTACAGCACTCAGGGTAGAATTTATGCTTTATTGTATACAGTATACACTGCTATTGCATTTTATCCTTGTGGTGTCTCAAAGCTCCAATAACCAATGGAAACTTCCACTAGTAAGAAGTAATTTCCTTTCCTGCCTACAGCCTATTCAGAAGCTCCAGAATTTAAGGATCTTCTTGGAAGCTGATGAGGACAAAATTGGGTGACAAGGCATTATGATGGATCAGTTTGTCAATTATATTGTGCAAACTTGTCAACTCAGAACCCACAACAATATATTAGAGAGAACTATGCAATCTACTACAAACTCCCAATTATGTGGCTGGAAACCTTCACTCCTGAATGAAGCTTATACTAATTTGAGTGAACAGGTGCCATGAACCTAATTCTGTTCTAGTGATGCTGCTTTCCTGATGACCTGTAAGGCTTTGCTTTACTAAGGTATGAAGTTGAGAACTGTACCTCCAAGCAATACTTGGAGTCCTGGCTTTTTAACACAGCCTTATCCGAGAGATGATCCAATGGAGAATTGAGCAAATTTGGAATTGGAATAAACAAGAAACTCAGATAGTTTGAGCCAGTCTGGGGCCAAACTGTGCCTCAGATGAGAAATGTCTTTTGCATCACACACAGATTTTCTACTTTGCAATTATTTTATTTGTAAAATAAAATTAATTTCATTAATTTAATACACATTTTATCTAAATGATTTACAATCATGGATGTTTCCCCCCAATTTTTAAAAAAGTTAATATAGGGGCCATAGATAATTGGTTTTCCACTTCCTGTGTTTCAAGTGTGTTTTAGATCAAAAGGCTTGGACATAATATAACAACCAGATTTTGTGTTTTATTTATATTTTTTTATTTTATTTGAGGAACTAAATGTAGCACAGGCCATTCCTTTCATCCATGTTATGCTCACAATAAATCTCAGTAGGAGGCCAGATTAGTCTTCCTCAATTTGTGTTTAGCAAATTTCAATTTGCATCAGCTTCAAATGGCGTGGCTATATTCAAGAATACTGTAGCAGAGTTGAAGTTTGAAATATCTCAAAGAACTATCAGGTTTAGCTGCAACAGGTACCTGCTGATCTCAAAAACTTATGTGGGGTGAGATTTGGTTAGAAACTACTACAAAAGAGGCTAGTGTCTTGGAAAAAAATATTCTAGAAGGTAACAGCAAACCATTTTGGTATTGGTGCCAAGAAAATAATTTGGACAGGCCCATGAAGTGACTAGAGTTGCCCCCTCAGGGATGCTGTTTTATTTAAATATGGGGAAACCAGCTAAAAGTTCAACACCAGTCGTGAGTTTGGTGACTATATCAAAGACAGGTAGTCTTTGACTTACAATAGTTTGTTTAATGACTGTTCAAAGTTCCTATGACACTGAAAAAAAATAGATTTATGATCATTTGTCAGAGTTACAACCTTTGTAGCATCCCCATGATCATGTGATCAAAATTCAGATGCTTGGCTATTGGTTCATACTTATGACCCTTGCTGTGTCCCAAGGTCATCATGGTCCCTTCTGGCGACAAGCAAAGTCAATGGGGAAGCCAGATTCGCTATACAACCGGGTTACTAGCTAATCATTGCAGCAATCACATTTCACCACTATGGCAGAAAAGGTCGGAAACTGGGACAAAACGCCCTCAGTCCATGTCTCCTTCCAGAGAAACGTGGGCTGCGATGTGGATCGTAAATCGAGATTGCCTGTTCAAATCTGAGGTCCGCCAGATGTTAACCACCTTTCCAGCAACCCGGCCCAGCCTATGCCAACGCAGAAAGATGCGGGCGTTGTTTGCATCAGCCCCAGTCTACAAAAGACACCCATCTCCTCGCTTGGAAAAGGTAGCCCGGGAATAAAAAGAGCCCGCAACCTCTCGGTTTGCGCAAGAAAGCAAGGATCCTGCCTTTATTAATTATTATTATTATTATTATTATTATTATTATTATTATTATTTTATTATATATTAATTATTATTATTATTATTACTTAATTTATTAATTATTTTTTCCGCGCGACACGAAATAATTTTCCCACCTCCCACCGCCGTTCGGCCAGCACGTTTACCTCCGCCGCTTCTCGCTGCCCCCGATCTCCTCACCGCCGCCCTCTGCCGGGCGGGAGCAGCAATCTCCGGAGCGTGGCACGAAGACCGCCGGGGCGCGGCGATGGGCAGGAGCCGGGGAACGTTTTCCTCGCACTCTTCCAGCACCTGGTCCAGGAGCTCCGAGTCCGAGTCCGGCTGCTCGAGCTGCAGCGAAGGGAGGAGGGAGGGGGCCACTCCGGCCCGCAGCCCTGGCGGACGCCGCCTCTTCGTCGTCCGCCAGGCCCTGCCGAGAGGGGGCGCTGTGCCCTGGCGCTCCCGGTCCGGGGACTCCCGCCAGCGGCCGCGCCGGGCTGAAGGTGCCCGCTTGCCGTCCCTGCTGCCGCCGGTGCCCATCGCGCCTTGGCTTTCCGTGCGGTTGCAGCTGCTCGAAGCCGCTTGGTTCGGATTCGAAAGCCCAACTGTTGCGGCTTCCTGGCGGCGGTGGCCCAAAAGGGTGGGATCCATCCTCGTTCCTTTTCCTTGTTTTCCCGCTTGTCCCAGCCGCTCCCCACCGCAAAGTGCTTTAAAAAAAGGGAGAGAAACGAACTTAAGTTTATTTAATTTTCTTATTTCCCCCCCTTTTTTTTTTTTAAAAAAAAATCCCAAGCATTTGGCTTTGGACAACTGTGCATGGGTGTAACCTCGGAGTGAGGCTAGATTTCAAAAAGGGAAGGGAATGCCAAAACGCTGTATTTCGGCCCTACTTAGCCTTTAATTTAGCTGTACTGTTGATAAACAAAGGGGGTATCTAAGGATTCAAAATAAACGGGCTTTTGCAATAAATATTGTGGGAAGTTTTAAAAATGAACCGATTTGCAATTTGATAATGGGGTTCAGAGTACCAAATCTCAAAGAGTACCAAAATGTTTTCTTTTAGGAACAGCTCAGGAATCCAGCTGGTTTGTGTTTTTAAAAGTTGGTCAACTTGTTCGTTATCTTAACCACATTTGTCAAAGTAATTGCTAAATTACTTTTGTCAAAGTAAAATGATAGCTAGCCATTGTATGTGTCTCAATTTACATTCAATAGAGCATTCTTTGGAATCAACATGCTTTTGAATAACTCTTCCCCCTTGATTGCCTGTTGCTTTTTTAGTAGCAGGGTTTAGATGTGGAGCAAAGTGCAACAAAAATATATTTTAAGTATGAGAAGATTGTTATTACAAGCAAAAAAAAAAAAGATCTGGGAGGGGAGATATGTTTGAGGAATATATAACTGCATGATTATTGTGGATTCCAAAGATTAAAATTTGCTTCTGGGATTTCTATTTGTTTTACTGTTGTTCACTTTTAATATAGTTGAGAATTTCCAGAACACAGCTATGTCAAATTGCAGCATTTTTTTTTTCTGGGGAAGAAAAAAGAATAAAGGTTAGATTAGCATTGGAAAATCACTGCTTTTGGAAAAAGAGCTGGAAAACAGAAGCACCAAGGGGATTTGGACAGATTTTTACCAGCTGTGGAATAACACTGTTGTTTCTGGCTTTAATAACCTGATTGGATAAAAATAGATCTCATATATATTCATGTAGATATGTCTTATTAGAAGTGTTTTTTGTCTGAAATGAGTTTTGCAATTGTACATTTTCCATTCTTTTCTTTGCACTTAGGAAATCTGAGAAGGGAGACGAGAGTGCATAGGCTTGGTCCCAATAAAAGAGACTTTCTTTGTATAGGCAGTCCTGGAGATATGACCATAATGGAACCTTCCATGTCACAACAGTTATTAGGTGAAGTGTCTCACCGAATGACTCCCCATTCCTGTTTTTCCCATTGTTAATGACACTTGCAGATAGTTAAGCAGAATATGGGATGCCTTAGGGGTGGGGAGCCCTTGGAGGCCTAGCACAGCCTAGGCTCACCTGCTCTGGCCCTCACAGTCTTCCCTATCCCTGAAAACACCCTGTGTTCTGTTTCCTGCCCCTTGGGTCACCACAGGCCTTTTCCCACTCCCACCAGGTCCCCCTTAGGCCTGATTCCCTCCCTACCAGGCCAAACACCCTCCCCATCCTCACTTATTTTTGAAGACCTCCAAGATCTTCCAGAGTGAAGCAATGGATTGTTTCTTTGGGTGGCTACATGGCATGATTCTGGAAGTGGCGGCTGTATTCCGGTTGCCTCTGTGTGGCTGGGAAACAAACAGCTTTGTTTTGCTGCCTTAAGGTCTGAACAGCAACTGTAGAAGGTTTCTGCAGAAGCCTTTGCACTGCTGGGCAGGCCTCATTAAGGCAGCAAAATTAAGCAGTTTGTCCGATGGCTGCCATTTTGTCCCTGCCCACAAGCAGGTGAGACAAAATGGCTTATGTTCTAGCCATCACTGCGTGGCCCAGGGACATGTAGCTTTCTCTCCTTCCCCAACATAGGTTCAGAAAGCTTCAAAAGTGCAATGGGTGATGGGTATGTGGGGAGCAGGCCCAAGCACAGTGGGGGCCCAGCAGGGTGGGAATGGAGACAGGCAGTGGGATGCTGCAATGACCCTGGGGTTGGTCGTAAGGGTAGATGACCATAGGAACGCAGTCGTCGTAACTTTCAAACAAGATTGTATGGAATATTGGGGTGTCTGTGGTCTGTTCTTTAAGTCACATTTTTCAGTGCAGTGTAACTTCAAACGGTCACTGAATGAAGGGTTGTGATTTCCTAGGACTACCTGTATTTTGTGCTGGGTCTTAGATGCCAGATGTGTTAGGTGTTACCCAAATTAAGAATACCAATTCTTAATCGGCCCATGGGTCCCAGTGTTCAAACTGTAACTCTGGCTTTCAGTGCAGAGAGGTTTGTTTATACTTGGTTTATGAATAGCCCAGCCACCTTGAATCCTAGAATTGGAAGGGGTCATTTTTAACTGCAAGGTCCACTTGTAGTTCAGTACAGATATCTGAAGGAAAGTATCTCTGAGATACTCTGTGGATCATTTTTTTTGTCTCCTTTTATCACAATGTTTTCTTTTGCACAGTCAAAATCTTTTACTCTGGTACTGCAGTGAACCTGTTAGGGGATTGGCACTCACCACCAGAATTGTTAAAGGGAGTAGTTAGAATAAAAGGGCAGTAACTAAATATTTTAAAATCCAGGTATTCTTGGACTATGTATAGCTAAATATGCCAGACATAACTGAATCAGTGTGCAGCTTTCAAGCTAATGTTGGATAACCATTTGTCTGGAATGGTATCGGGCAGAGCTCCCCAAGCGTGGCAACTTTAAGACTTGTGGACTTCAACTCCCAGAATTCCCCAGCCAGCATAGCATATCAGCATATCTGGCTGGAGAATTCTGATTTAAAATCCGCAAGTCTTAAAGTTGCCAAGTTTGGGGACCCCTGGTCTTTTTTAGCAGAACCTGGACTAGAAGCTCTCCAAGGTTCCTTCTAATCCTGTTATTAATTTATTGCAAAGGGTTGGGGTTAGTGAGTATCTATGTACTACAATGGTACTTCTGCTAGACTCTCCTGTACAACCTTAGTTTGTCTGTTTATAACCTTCAGATGGGTGAAACAATGCATCACAGAACAACAATTTTTGAATCAACATACTTGAAATGAGCTAACTTGAATCCAAATACAGGATCCGTGACTCCAGTGGGATTAATATTTGGTAAAGTTGTGTCTGCTTCAACACTGTCATAGTCATGGGATTGTAATTTCCAACACTCCCTGCCAGTTTTCTTCAGTAAAAGTCAATGGTGAAGCCAGCAGGAAGTTGGAGGTTGTTTCTGTCTCATCATGCCTTTGCCAATTCTGTTAATAATTTATTTTCTACGTTTAGGTAAGGAAATATCTCTGAAATGATGAGGCACGGGTTGTGTAATGGCATATTTCATCAGAAATCTGATATAAATTGAACAATTTTGTTCCATCCAGAATTAAGATAGTGAATGGTGTCGTGTAATAGTTAGAAACAATGGGAGATCCTTGTCTTTGAACATTTTTTTTCTTTGTACAGTAGGGCAGAGCGTGTTCATATTGATAAAATATTATTTGGAACTGCTACATCAATAGATAGCATGCTGTACTGCAGTATGGGAAATTGATGTTGAACTACAGCTTACGGTAGCTATAGCGAGGAAAATTATGACGCTATGCCAACAATGCAGCAAGTGGGGTGGTGATATGTGCATCATGACATGGTTGTGCAATTGATACAAAATGTGCAATTGAACCATGGTATTGCAATGGTTAAAATGCAGTATTGCAGGCTAATTCTGCCTACCGCCAGCAATTTGATTCTCACCAGCACAAGTTGACTCAGCCATCCTTCTGAGGTCAGTAAAATGAGGACTCAGATTGTTGGAGGCAATATGCTGATTCTCCTATGAGCTGTTCAGAGCATCCAGTAGTGGGAGGTACTTAGTCTCCGCATTCACAGGCTGAGCTTGACTTGTGGAACACTCCTCCTCCTCCACATGACTCCTCCTCCCTATTAGTACGTTGAGCACTCAATCTTGTATGTACCCCTTTCCAATAGCCTAATAATAGAACAACCAATATTAATCAGACGTAATAAGGCCATGTTAGCCACATTCAGACAACAAAATCTTGTGCTTGAATAATTTCTACGCGCACACTTGCGCGCTCAAGGCCCCTGGATCTGACATGACTGTAAGGCCGCCTTCACGCACTTCCTGCACAGGCACGGACACTGGCCCTAGGTGCGAATGTAAATGCGTGCTTTCCTTCGTGTGCCCACTTCTATCCTTCCAGACAAAATCATAGGATCAGAAAGACTAGGACGGCGTTACTTCAAAAAAACGCAATGCAACCAAATAAATGGTATAACAATTTAAAAAAAAGCAAATTAATTATCCTCGAGTGCAGGTAGCACAAAACGAGGGTAAAAACAACTCTCAGAATCATGAAGGGATTCTGTTGCTTCGAGCCAGAAAATACCTCACACAGCTCAGGGAAGACAGACAAGGCGCGCAGCCACAAGGAGGCACTCAAGATGGCCTCCCGCAGCTAAAGTCTCTTCACGCGCTTCTCAGCAGCAGCTTCCCGCCTTGCAAACTAAGCCAGAGCTCAAACGAAGCCTGAGGCTCTCAAACAACAGAACAGTGGAGAAGAAAGGGAATTAATCTAATTAACTTCCCCACTGAAGAAAACGGCATTCGGGGGGGGGGGTAAAGGCGATACAACTTTTAAAATGAAATATCAAGCCGCGAGCAATCAAACGGAATAAAGACACAGTGGCAATCAAAACTGGCAGAGGTAAGAAAATTTTATCTGTGGGGGGTGGAGCAGAGCAGCTCCAAAAGCCTCCACCACTTTTTTGGGGGTGGGGGCGCGAACACGCTTCCCTTAAACCGGACTCTCAGACTGATAAGGATTGAAGGCAAAGGAAACAACCAAGGAAAACCAAATTGCAATCAAACCTCCTAATATTCCTGTTTCAATCAAGGAAGTATCCAAAGCACTGCCTGTCTCACACCAGGCTGAGCAAAAACTGGGGATGCT